>PVKM010016290.1:0-26970 GCA_004027735.1 Carollia perspicillata
CTCTGATAGAAATAACATGCAGCTGCCAGCTGGGAGCGAGCACGTGCTGTACTTTGCTTCCATCATACCAAATCTCCTGTTGAGTTTTATAAAGAGCTGTAGGCTGATGTCAACTGTACGGAAGGAAATTAGGGAAAATGCTGGCCACGCCCACGAGATGGAGTTGCTAAAGGACTGACAGTGTGGTCACCCAGTGAAGATGATGATCCTCAGCAGAGAGAGGCTCTTATAAGGGTAACTAGTAGCAGATGTTCTTGTGGTGCTTGACAAGGAATCACAAACCCACTGATTCCAGGGTCCCTGTGAGACAGCACCGGGAGACTTAGGTGTAGCTGAGAAATACATCTGGGTTAGGCATGGTAGGGCGGAACAAAATTCCTTCATGGGGGAGTAAACGGAAATAGGACTGTACTTTAGATTCACAGGGAGGTGAAATCTCATACAAGTTGACCCTTGAACAACATGGGTTTCAATTGCTTAGGTCAACTTATATGTGGATTTTTTCAATAAATACCTGTACTGTTTTTGTCCTGTGGTTGGGAGTTTGCAGACATGGAGAGCAGACCATATGCATCGATCCACACCATTTTATGCAGGGGACCTGAGCATCCACAGAGTTTGGTATCCACGGGCGGTCCTGGACCCAATCGCCCCCCATGGATACCAAGGGACAAGTTAAGTTTTGGGGGAGTCAAAGTTATAATAGAGATTTTTGACCATGCAGGGGTCAGAGGCCCTAACCTCAGCATTGTTCAAGGGTCAACTGTATTATTGTCCATGCTCATTCACTTTAATCATTTTATAGAGAAGGTTTATAGAATCAGGAATCAGTAAGTGCCCCAAATCACATACCTAGCAAATTCAGGTGCTGGTATTTGAAACCCATGTCTCCTCCCCACCCCATGGTCTTTCCATTACAGTTACAGCATACTTTTCCAGGCCACATTCCCAAGTAAATGAGGACATCTCCGCTTCCTATAAAGGGATTCTATATAAATTTTTTTTTTTTACCATTTATATTCCTAGATCCTTTTCTGACCATAAACCTTAAGGAGAAAATAGCTTATCTTTTCTTTTTTAAAAGCACAAAGTAAACAATACCTGAGTTACTCTCTGTACTAAGCAGTCATCTGCATAGGTTCCTTTGTGTGTGCATGGTAATCGTTCAAATCTTGGATCCTTGGCGATCCTAGAGGGTTACAGAAACGAATTAAGGAAAACATTCTGGCAATTGGATAACTTTCTCAGACTTACTCAGTGAAATAAGAGTAACACGATCTACGTGTAGATTTTAAGGCACCCCGCTCCTCATGAAGCTGACCTTTTAACTGGAAGGACAACTTATATAAGAGGAAATGAAAACTTCCTGACTGACAGCTGGTATGTCTTAGGTCATGTAATGTTCATGAAACTCTGAATTATTATATTTCCATTTTACAGATGAGGTAGCAGATTCAGAGATGAAGTAATTTGTTTCAAGTAACCCAGATGGAAAATCCAGGATTTAAAGCCAAGTCAATTTTAAGCCAACCAATTCATGTTTAGGAAGTTTTCTTACACATACGTACAAGAATACAGGCACAAGAACGGCCACTGCAGCATCGTTTGTAATAGCGAAAAACTGGAAATAATCTGAATATCCACCAATAAGGGAAAAGTTAAATACATTTTGGTGCTCCTATCCTATTAAAAAAATGAGGCAGGGTTGTAGGTATCAGTGTGGCAGGACCTATAATAAATTGCTTTTTTCCATTTTATTTATTTTTATTTTTATTGTTTTATTTTAGTTGTTCAAATATAATATTGTTTAATAAACAAAACAGGTCATTGAACTATCTATCATTCAACTAAGAAAATACAAATCTTTTCTGGTTCTTTCTCTAGATTTGCATTTGCATGGAAAAACACATATTAAGTATATACCAATCATTTTCAATTGTCAATCTTAGGATAGGAGAATGGACAAAGTGTGAATATGGAGGGGGAATTTTATTTTTTATTTTACGGGATATGGTAAAAGTAGGTTTGCAGTTATTTGTATGGAAAATAATACAATAATCAATAATGATGCAAGAATAAACTGTTTTGCATACTCACAACTGTAAACCTATTTTTGCCCCATCCTGGATGTGTATGTTCATCCTGTTTGCCATCAGCAAATCAAACATGTATTATTTTCATACAAATCGGAAATAGAAAAACCCAGGCCCATGATCCCCAGAGCCATGCTCTATTACACAATGATGATGAGTCATTAAAGGAATAAAAATACAAGGCAGCACACAGGTACCACGTGCAGCAAAAATATCCCACACTGCAGCAGTTCAGAGCTAGGTCAATGTGGGCTGGGTAAATTTGAAAAAAATTACATGGAGATAAAAATAAAATGAAGATAAAAGAATGTTCCAGGCAAAGCGAAGGCAGGCACATTCCAAATGGGGCAGCAGCCATCTGTAAAGTGGTTTGGGTGTGCTCAGGGAAGAGTGAGAAGGTGTTCACACAGAGGAAAGTGAGATAGGGCTGGAAAGGCAGGTAGGGGACAGACTGGGAGGAGGAGTCGCCAGTGCCAGGCTGAGGAGTGAGAGCTCCATGACACATGCGGTGGGGAATCATTCAAACCTTCTCCAGGACAGGGGACACAAGCAAAGCTCTGTCTTAGGAAGATTAAACAGGACACACTACAAGACAGGCAGACTGGCTGCTGTGAGACGAGGCAGGCAATAGTTTAGGACTTTGCTCTAGTTCTCCCCTCACTGCTGAAATCACTGATCTCCTCCTTCCCACTGATCTTTCCCAGAAACATACCAACATGCCTTAGTACTTCATCCATTTTAAAAAAGAAAAAAAAATCCTTTTTACTTATACCAGCCCCTCCAGTTAACATCCCATGTGTCTGCTTTCCTTCATAGCCGAACTTGGTGCTTCCACTTACTGCTTCTATTTTCTCCCCTCCCACTGTTTATCTTTAAATTATTTTAAAATAATTGCCTCTTTACCCCTTTTTATTCAAAGCATTTCAAGTATGTAAAAAAGTGTAAGGAATGATGAACTGTACTCGCCATCTAGTTAAACACTGCAAATAAAAAGAAGCCCCTTCTCCATTCTTAAACTTTTTTCACCTCTCTACAAGTATTTATCAGTCCCACACCAATTTTACTGTGTATACAAGATTACGTATGTATGTGCCTATGGACAATGTAGTTTGCATTGAACATTTTGAAAACAATTTATTGATTCGAGACAGAGAGAAAGAGAGTTGTTGTTCCACTTACTTACACATTCATTGGTTGATTCTTGCATGTGCCCTGATCAGGGGTTGAACCTGCAACCTTGGTGTATTAGCATGATGCTCTGAACAACTGAGCTGCCCAGCCAGGGCCAAGTTTGCATGTTTTTAAACTTTAAGTAAATTGTATGTTCCACATATGTGCTTGCTTTCTTTTTTACATTATCTTTGCAGTTTATCCACATTGACATATACCTCTACTTCATTTGTTTTATTTCTGTGTATTTAATTCATAAACATTCCACAATTTATTCACTATCTTAATAGATCTTTTAGCTGCCTGACATCTTTTGCTACTATACATGTAAAAAAATTCAAATAATTGTCTCCAATAAATATATATGTGAGCTTTGCTATGGCAGCCACCCTCCCCGCTTTGGTTTTTTTTAATCAGACCTGCAGTATGAAACACATTTTACCTAGCACACAGTAAGCACATATATGCACACACACACATAAAAGTAAAAAAAGTTCTGTGATACAGTACCCAACCTGTGCTACATGCAATGCATGCTGGTATTTTATGTTTAGTTCAGTCTGTACTTCATTAAAAAACACTTGCTGTGAACCATTATATAGACTTTATAACCTATAGGTTGTGATCCCAGGTTGGAAGACAGTGCTGCAAGAGTATGGACAACCTCGTTTCTATCAGGTATTACCAAACTGCCCTCCACAATGACAGTCTAGTTTACATCCTTAGCAACTGGGTGTGAGAATTCCCATTGCTCCACAGTCTCGACTATTTTTGGTATTGTCAAGAATACTTTAATTCTTGCCCATCTTTTTGGTATGAAAAGGTATTTCATTGTGATTCTAAGGATTCTGTCTTTGTCTTATAGGCCTGTAGTTTTAAAATATATTTTAAAAATAAACCCTTTGTTGATTATAATTGTTACTAATATCTGTGGCTTATCTTTTCACTATGTTTATGGTGTCTTTTGTTATAGAGAAGTATTCAATTTCAATAGAGTCAAATTGATTCACTCTAATTATGGTTTGTACTTCTTAACAAATCCCTGCCCACTCTAAAATCACTAAGTTATTCTATTTTCTGTAAAAATTTAGACACTTAATCTACCTGGAATTGGTTTTCATGAAAGAAGTGAGATAAAGATCCAATTTAATTATTTCCCACAGGGATAATCAATATTTTATTGTAACAGTTAATCACTTTCCTACTGATCTAAACAATGCTATCACTCATACATTTGGGTCCCCTTTATTTGCCTTTAAAAGTTAGCTGTATTAGGTATAAATAAAAAGTAGTAAAATTCACTGATTATAAACATAAAATTCGATGAGCTTTGATAAATATACATATCCATGTCACTACCCCTACAATCAAGATACCAAACATTTCCATCACTACAAAATGTCCCCTGTGTCCCCTTTACAGCCGATCCCCTTTTCCCATCCTCAGCTGCAGGTAACCACGAATCTGTATTCTACTACTACAGTTTTGCCTTTCCAGAATTTCACATAAATGGAATCTTATTTCTGGTGTGATGGGATGTTCTAATTCCTGCCTATGATGATGGTTCCATGACTGTATACATTTGCGAGGGCCATCAAATGACACAACTAAACTTGGACAGTTTTATAGTACACCTCTATAAAGAGGTATAATTTACACACACACACACACACACACACACACACACACACACACACACACACACAAGTCCACAGGTATACCTTGCACTTTGAATGAGTCTTTCACCCATGCCTGATTTTGTAACATCATGTATGGATCATCTGGAAATAGTGGTTCACTGAATTACATAGATCTTTCAATTATTGGCACATTTCATTATATTATACAATATCAAAATACTCGTACTCAATATCTTCACTGGTCTCAACGAAAGGGTCTTTAGCACTGGGAAGGTAATAAGCTCATGATTTTCCAAAACTCTAATTTTCGCTTGAAAAGTTGAATTTTATCATTAATAACTAATACAATAAGTTGTTTTCCTTAGAGTGACGGGTTACTGCATTTCTGAGGAAGTATTTGCTAAACACCAAAGTCTGAAAAATCAGTGTTTGTCTGTTGCTCTTCAGATAAAAATTACAGTCCATGACAGAGCAGCTGGCTCAGCCCACAACTCAAACGAGCACACGAATGCTTTCCGCTGCGGTGACCTTCACCCGGTTATCAGCAGAGGCACTCTCGGTGTGCTTCGCATTATCACAAAGAACTCCAACGTGTTCTCCAGGATTGAGAGCTAATAAAATGAACAGATTTCACTGTCTCATCAAGAACATTCTTTTTTAAGGAAAAAAAAAATTTTATTTCTTTATTTTTAGAGAGGGGAAGGGAGGGAGAAAGAGAAGGAAACAATGTGTGGTTGCCTCTTGCGTGTTCCCTACTGGGGACCAGGCCTGCAACCCAGGCCTGTGCCCCGACCAGAAATTGGTTCGGTGACCCTTTGATTCGCAGGCTGGCACTCAACCACTGAGCCGCACCAGCCAGGGCACATCAAGAACATTCTTAAATGACTCTGGCTTTTTTTTCTTTTAAACTGTCAGTGGGTGGCAGTGAAGAGTACGAAGACTACTAGCATTATTTGGGCCCACTGCCTTGATTTGTACTAAGGCACCGAACCAGCATTTCTGCCGTCAGTACAAATGTCTGCACACTGACAAAGGCGATGTCTTGGTATTATTATGAAAAGTTTTGCCAACTCCTTGCAAAGGTCTCTGAGACTTCTAGGGGTCCAGGACCCTACTTGGGAACTGCTTCTCTAAACTCCAGAGAAGAGTAAACTCAAAACTGAGAATGTGAATTCTTTAACTGTGAGATTCTGATGGAGATGTCTAGATAAACTAATAGAAAGACAATTTCTAATTGAAAATCTAGAGAAACGTAAAAGGTGGCCCAGAAGACAAATATGACTAAGTAACTTAGTTCAAAAAGCTTCAGCTTACATTATTCAAAACAGCCAAGGCATAGAAACAACCTATTAAACTCAACTGAAAACTTGAAAAAAAAGAAAAGAAAAAAAAGAAACATTCTAAGTGTTCTTCAACTGATGGTTAGGTAAGAAGATATGGCACATATACATGCATATGTATACACACACATGCATATGTGTACATATACATATATAATAAAATACTCAGCCTTAAAAAAGGTGAAATACTGCCTTTTGCAAAAACATTGATGATGGACCTTGAGAGTATTGTGCTAAGCAAAACAAGGCAGAAAAGGACAAGAACTATATGATTTCACTCATATGTGGGATATAAAACAAAAAGCAACAAGTGAATAAACAGAACAGACACTCAACAGCATGGTGGTTACCAGAGGAGAGGGGACTGGGGGACGATGGAGAGAGTAAAGGGCATCAAACACATGGTGACGGCGGAGACCAGACTTTGGGTGGTGAGCACACAGTGGAGTATACAGATGTATTATAAAGCTGTACACCTGGGACATACAATGTTATTAACCAATAAATTTAATTTTTTTAAAAGGCTGCAGCTTAAAAATCTCTAAACTTCAATTGTCTATGTTCTTGACCACAGTTAACTAGTTTTGT
This sequence comes from Carollia perspicillata, assembly GCA_004027735.1. Taxonomy (NCBI): domain Eukaryota; kingdom Metazoa; phylum Chordata; class Mammalia; order Chiroptera; family Phyllostomidae; genus Carollia; species Carollia perspicillata. Next base: position 6,832 of record PVKM010016290.1, read on the forward strand.
ATTTTTTATTTACTCTCATCAGCCAAGAAATCTTTGGACAGCAAACAGATGGAGAAAAGTCAAAAGAACCTTCAGTAGACCAATCTAGAACAAATCTAGACTGATCAGCTCTTTCCTACCTTAGAGCCACTCGATACTTCTGCCCCAATTTCTCAATTTCAGCCATTACACAGTCGGTTATACAAGGTATACCTGCCAGGAAAAAAATACATGTTAGTAAAAGAACTTGTGAAGAAACTGATTTTACTCTCTCTGAATTACATCCTGTTGAGAATCTTAAAAAGATCCACGAGACTTCTGGAGAAAGCAGAATAAGCACACTGAAATGAGTAAGAACTGGAGGCGAATAAAATCCCTATTTATAAAGAAACTAGTGAACTGTTCCAACCCCACACTGCCGATTCCATAAAGTATCTGTCATAAATACATCTGGAGAAAAAAATTAAGCTGGATCCCTGTCATTATTTTATATATTAATATCAATTCTAGATAAAAAAATTTAAATGTGAAGCAAAGAAACCTAAAAGTAAATAAAAAATGTAAATTTGATCACATAAAAGTATAAAATTTCTCTTTGCAACCATCGAACTAAAAGACATATTAAAGTATAAATTGGGAAATATATTTCTACATTTCTTAAAGGGCTAATTTCCTTAGTGTATTATGAGCTTATAATAGCTTAGAATTATTATGTGTGATTTTCTAGACATTATGCTAAGCACTTTACAAGGATTATCTCATTTAATCTTCAGAACGATTCCTGTCAGGCAATGTTATTATTATTATCATCCCCATTTTACAGATATGGAACTTGAGGCACAGAGAAGTATCCAGACAGCGAAGGGTGAGGATGAGATTTGAACTGAAACAGAGTACAGCCTGGGTTCTTAACTACCATGTCACATTTCAGTTCAGAGAAGACACACCAATGGTCAGTGAGCATAAAGAGGCTCAATCTTATCATAAGGAGATATTAATTGAAACACGATTTCATTTTCTATATGTTAGAATGGCAGATTCAACAGACGAAAATACCCAATATTAAGGAAACAGGTATTTTCAAACAAAGTTAGTAGGTTTATAAAATCATATAACTATTTGAGGGCAATTTTGCAATACCTATTAGAATTAAAAAATATACATGCCCCTTGATATTGCAATATAGCTCTAGAAAATGTATCTTAAATAGTTCACTCTAACAGATATATTCACCGATTCACAACAGCCTTGTTTATCACAGGGCCTCCAAATGTCTAGTAAAATATCGTTTTTTAAAAATTATAAACAATAGGTCCTGGCTGGTGTAGATCGGTGGACTGAGTGCTGGCCTGCGAATGAAAGGGTCTCCAGTTCGATTCCCAGTCAGGGCACGTGCCTGGGTTACAGGCCAGGTCCCCGGTACAGGATGCATCAAAGGCAACCACACATTGATGTTTCTCTCCTCTTTCTCCTTCCTTCCCCTCTAAAAATAAATAAATTTTAAAAATTATAAAAAATAGAAAACTATGTAACCTAAAAAGGAATGAGGTACATCTACAAATAGTGACAGAAAAACATTCATGATAGTTTTTCAACATAAATAGCAAGCAGAAATGAATAATAAGATGTGACCTAGCCATATAAAAGAATATTATTTGGTAATAAAAAGAACTGATATAGGCTTTACCATAGATAACTTTGAGAATGCTATGCTGCGTGAAAGAGAACCAAATATTTTGATCCCGTATTAATGAAATGTCCAGAACAGGCAAATCTATACGGACAGAAAACAAATTCATGGCTGCTAGGGACGGCAGGGGAGGGAAGAGTTGAAGGGTGATGGCTAAGGGGTTCAGACAGTTTTTTACATTACTGAAAACGTTTTAAAGATCAACTATGAATACACTAAAAACCATAGAATTGTATACTTTAATGGGTGTACTGTATACAATGTGAAGTATATCTCAAAGTAGTTTTAAAAAAGCACAAACATAAATAGTAATTAATGTGATCCATTTTTATTAATAAAAGAAACAAAACCAACTTCCATCCTAGAGAGATTGTATATGAATTTTTTAAAACTGCCCCTCTGAGGTAAGGCATTATAGGGAACTTCCCTTTTTTTAATGCTGTGTTTTCAAGTACATTAATACTTTAGAAAGCAGACAAGAGTTAAGAAACTTTAAATAAAAAATAATGCCCAAAATGAAGAGCAGATGTAAAATAAAGGTATAAAGTCAGTAAGATCAGATCATCATGGAACCAGGGAGCAATACAGGCCTTGAGAATATCAACTTCAGGGCCATGCAGCAGTGACACAAGCAAGGGCTTGCATCCGGGGCAGGGAAGCAGGCCCCGGAGGATCATTATAAAGCAATGCAAAGTAACAGAGAAGAGAACGCAAGGGCAGGAAAGAAAGCTGATGGGAGGTGGCTACTTCTCCTTGTTGGAATATCTGAAGGAAATGGAATACACCAGGAGCTATGAAAAGGTAAAAAGGGCATCTTAAAGGCAAGATAAAGGCCTCCCTTCAGGAATAGAGGCAAGTGAAGAAAAATTAAGTAAGCAGAGATTAAAACAGTTAAGTTAATCTCCTAAGTAACTGAGTTTGCACTTGAAATGTTTCTTTTAGCCTTTACTTTGAGGCATTATATACAGTATGGTTACACGAGAGACTGTAGAGAGTAGTATTCTCCTTAATAAGCTTGTTTTCAGAAAAGGCATTATACCCGTACTCTAAAAGTATCCCTATCTAGAGAAAGCCTAACTACAGGGATAAAGCTATCCTAAACAATCATCATCTAGATAATAAGGGTGGAGCTATGGTGTCAAGGAAACAGTCCACCACCAAGGGGCCATGTTTGAACCCTCAGTCCATCTCAGGTATAAGTAGGTCACAGCATTCCTGAGAAGCTGGAGAAACAGCTGAGACAACTATGAGCAACACCATGGGAATACAACATGTCTACCAAGTTCACTGTCTTTCCTCGTACAGGGCCTCCCCAGTCCACTTCTACAGGCATGACAGTGCCCTAGCTTCAGACTAAGCTTTATTATTCCTAAGAGAATTTTTAAAAATTTAAAGTATTACCTGTACATGGCTTTAAAAAGACATACAGAAAGGTCTATACGAACAAATAACAATCCTCTGAAACTTTCCCATACCACCAATTCTGCTCCTTAAGAGATAACTACAATATTTTACACTATTAGCTGTTTTCCTCACTTGGTGGTTACCTCCGTATGTTAATGTAATAACCTTATGCAGTCACTCTTTCTATTCATTAATTTTAGGCATTTAAAGAATTTAGCTCTCTTACCTATCATACTCTTACACCATCCTGCTAGTTTTAATAAATCAATAAACATTTATATTACCATCACTCTATAATGTTGTTCATAATATAGTATCTTTTAAATATTAAAGAAGGAGGTGCAAAAATTTTCCTCTGATTATAATAATTTATTCTTTATAGCAAAGTATAAGTTTGATTTTCACTTGTATCTTTAACTAGATGCCTGGAAAACACTGGTTTGGTCAAGAAGTGCATTTAATTTTTTCTGTAAAATAAAAAGATACATTTTTCATTTTTACCAATAACTTTATTGATTTGGATATTTTGAAAATGTTGGCTATGTCCCATGTGGTAGAACACTGATTGTTCTCAATTAATGCCTTGATTGTATCACTATCAACTTCAACTGGTCTATTCAACCATGGAGCATCGTCCAGTGAGAAATTTCCCGCATAAAACTTCACAAACCACTTTTGACATGTTCGATCAGTCGCAGCACCTTCTCCATACACTGCACAAATCTTTTCTTTGCATTTCAGTTGCTTTTATCTTTCTTGAAATAATAAAGCATAACATACCAAAAATGTTGCATATTTTCTTCCATCTTCAATATTTAAATGACTACACAAAAATTCACCAATTTAGTAAGTTTTTTTAAATGCACACTGATATGACAGCTATCACAATACACTCCAACAAAATTGTTTCGAATGAATTAAGACAACTAAGCTCTGCTAGGGCCATGGTACAGGAAAAAACCCATGAATTTTTGGCCAACCCAATATTATGAATATAAACCCATCACAAAATACAATAGATCTCACACTAGGAAGTTATTCCCTGTACTTGGCCTAAATTTTCTCTTTCTTACTCATGAAAGTGGGGGAAGGTCATTTGAAGGAAGGGACATCCAAGTACATAGGGGATATTAATGGTAAACTGCATGACTAGGTATAAATAAACTACCCAGATCCTTTGTGGTACAAATACCAAACTGAATAAACTAGGAAACAGTGACCATCATCACTTTTGGTTCTGTGATTGTAAATGACGAAACATCTTATTTAGCTTTTCTACACTATAGCTTTCTCCACAATGTAAAGGAATATATACACTGAGAAATAGAATAAATTTTCATTTATCCTGAAGAAAACTTCCCTATGTTCAGAACTAATGCCAATTATGACCAAAGAACACTAAGTGTTTTCTGAATTGTGAAAGGTTAGTCATTCCCAGTCAAGTTTGCATTGTATTTCAGTTACTGAAAATATTTATTGCTATGGTGAACACATTAAATGCCCAGTGTTTAAGTTAACTAGAACCCATTCCCCTCTGTTCGTGTATTTGCATAAATATGATTATTTCTGTACAAATGTTACAGAAATGTAAAAGTATGATACTCACACTTGGCATAGAGACAGTCCATCATGGACTGCACTAAGTCCAGTTTAGCCTTGATGGAAAAGTTGATAAAGTTGGTATCAACCAGGATGTGGTAAGGTGGGCCCAGCTGTGTGTTATATTGGAAGAATAAGCAGGAAGAGTATTGGGGGCTGGAAGAAAAAGAAACAAAACACAAAGTAATAAGTGCATTGACAGTTTGGTATCAACAAAAATTAGTTTCTACTTGGAACAGTTTGCCATAGATTAAGCTCCTTTTTCCTTATTCTTGGAAATAAATCCTGTGATTTATCCATCACCACTCTAAGGCAAAATGAGAAAAAGTAAGAAAAATGTGAAGAAGTTTCATAAAAATTAAATGTGTTTATTTAATACAAGGAGTAACCTTTATTCTGAAGAGACAGCTTTACTATTTTTTTGATGATGCATTTTCCCTTTTCTGAAATGCCTGTGTGTTAAACAACGGCAATTAAGAGCATTTGAGACCTTGCTTTCCAGCATTTGTAATTAGTTTGGCTCAAATAAACTCATTTTAGGGAAAATTTTACTGCTCCACGAAATTCAAAAGTCTTAGGACCATTCCAGTTGGTATATGCTCATTAACATCATTTCTGTTTGCATAGTTGTGGACTTTCAAATGACTGAGCAAATCCATTCAGGAAAACCTGGATTTCTAAGAGGTTTATGGTTTTAGAATGTTTTAAAGGAAAACTTGAAAATGTCGATTACTCACACTTCTCTTTCCTTGAGTGCACTAGGATCTTTCTTTTCTTTCTTTTTAGGTTTTAATCTGTCCTTTTCTTTACTAGGAAAGAAAAAGTAAATTAAATGCAGAAAATAGAAAAAACAATAGCAGTTATAGCCTCATTAAAATGAAAAGTTTCTTGTCTTCAGAGGGAATTTTATTTTGTAACTGCTTTACATGAACATAATAGTAATATTAATATACACAATAATAATATTGTGCTTATATTAACACACATCTACATATTTATTTTACCACAAATAACTGTCGGAAGTAGCCTGAAGTTAACATAATTAATTCAATTAGACATAATTAAATTAAAAAATCTCTGCCAATAACTCAAAAATTATCACTGGATAAATAAATGTTAGTTATACTATTGCTTCTTTCTTGGTCAGAAGCTCTCATCAAGGATCAAAATGTCAGCTTTCCTCCCCACCATTTGAGTAAAAAGGCTGACATTTATCTTCTGAGGACTCAGATGCTTCAACAGTTGGGAGGGGGAAGGAACCTCCATATGTCTTTTATAAAGGGTTAAAATGTAACAATAAATACACAATATTTAACCTTTAACTAGAATTGAAATATTTTCAATGGGCAAATCTCCTGAACACTACAAATAAAACACATACTAAAGGCTGAAAATACAATTCAATAACTGTGAAGACACTGAGGACAGTTCCATTGTACTGAGGCTCTTAAACACGATGAAGACCAGTCCTTATTAAATAACGTTCTTCATTTTTCACGGAAGCAGGGGAGCCTTTTAAGTCCTTCTTATAATAGGAAATATCGTTCTACTCCCTTCTTCCATTGTGAGAGTTACAAAACGAAGACATCTAGACGTTTCCCATTCTTTCTTTCAAAAATATTTGAACGTCAGGCGCTGGAGACACAAGGCAAACATGGTATCTGATCTCGCCTTCTTCCAACATTTATACCATTTTCCCCTGTGGAATGGGGGAGTCTAAGGACAGGAACATAAAGATAGCCCTACTCACTTCACAGAACTATTAGGAGGCTTAAATACGATATGGTAGATAAAGTACAAAAAAACGGTGTATCAAGGTGAACACTTTGACGTTCAATTACCATCCCATTCACCAGTATACTCAACTCAGCAGCTATGCAGATGGTATACACTGGACTATCTCATGCTATGTAAATCGAAGACACGATAATATTAAAAGTGAATACAAAACAACAAAAGTTTTGCTACTTATCCCCTCGTGACTTTTGTATCTCTGGGCAGCCTATGAGCCCAGTTGATTCCAGACACTCACAGCCTCTGATCTCTCAGACTAAGCATTCGCTTCATGGTCGCATACTTCCTTGTCTTCTTTTGCTTCCCCTTGAAATAGAAATTTTAGGGTTAAAAGAATCGAAAATATACCCCATGTTCTTGAGTTCCTCCTTTTCTTCTGTCCACTCCTTTCCTTTCTTCCCTCAAAAACCCACCTCCGGATCCTTTCAGCCCTAACCCAGCCCTGTGCCTACTCGCTAGAGCATAACAGGCCCCGTGTGGAGCACTTGAAGAGTTAGGATTGGAGTGAAAATAAGGGGGTGTGAAGGAAATTTGGCCAGGGGCGGACTCTCTGAATTTTCGCCCAAAATATAGTCTGACAAAAGCCCTTCTCCAACCCTCCTTTCTCACCATGATCACGCCACACTCTTGTTTCTTCCGGAATTACCATTGCGCGACACTTTTGCGTCATCCCCACACTACTTCCGGCAAAAGATAGCCCGGAAGCGGAAGTCGACTTGGGAAACGTAAAAGCCCGGAGCCGGTTCCCAGCCCAGGCGGAGATCAGTACTTGGATCTCCAGTCGGGAGGGTCGAAGGCACGTCTTCTGCCTTGGTTTGCTGCCGCCTCTCAGGTCAGCAGAGCCTGGGACGTCACCGCGCAGCAGCCTCCAGTTCTGGTAACCTTTCTCTCCTTCACCACTCCCTCTGGTGCAGAGTCCAGAGGACCTTTCCTGCCCCAGAGTTCCAGGGAGAGGTTGGACAGGGGCGGAATTCTGGGTTGTCCAGTAGTTTTGGGAAACAATTCTCGTCATCCCACAGCGCTGGGCGTCAGGTCTGTATCGAGCAACTCGGAGGCTCCGGTTCCTACTTTACTTGGTTCTCCTAGCCGGCGAGGTACTTGGTGCAGCAGGGTGGACGGTTCTCAAGATTCTCCTCGAGTAAATACCGTGTGTGCCTGTCGGTGAAGAGAAAGGGTGAAGCAGCGTTTGAGAGTCTTCTTTAGACTATCTCTAGAAAATTAGGGTATAATCTTGCACATGTTACTAGTTACCAAGCCAGGAAAATGGTGAGAAGTAATTGACATTTATTGCGAAGCCTTGATGTGTCATCCTTAATGGAAAAGGGAGCGATTTGGAGAACAAGAAGGGAAAGATAACTTTCATTTTTTGAATACCTGCTGTGTACTCCGGTGGTTCTTAACCTTTTGGAGATCCCGGACCCCTTGAAAGTTTATGGAAATCCAGGGACGATTCTTTTTAAAATGGGTACACAGACAGGATTTGTCATACAGTTTATGAGACTCGAGGACTCTGCAGTCCATCCGTGGACACCCTAGGTGTCGGTGAACGTCTCTGTATCTTGTATGCTGTTCTTTGCCCTTCACAATAACTTAAGTATCCTCATTTTACATGTGGTGAAACCGAGGCTCGGGCTTATTCAGGGCTTTGTTTGAATGCAAAGCCTGTACTTTTCTTACTGCACAAAGCTGTTTTAGTGTTTGAGAGCCAAAAAGGTTCATGAACTCCGGGGTCTGATTGATGGGGCTAAAATCCACACTCTGCTTCTTACTAGCTATATGACCTTTGGGTGAGTTAATCTATCTATGCCTCAGTTTCTTCATCTGTAAAATGGAGATGTCAGTAGGGCTAAATGAGTTAAAATGTGAAGTACCTAGAATAGTGCGCCCACCACAACTAAACCCTGTTAAAGTGTTTTCTATTATTGTCATTGTGTCTTCCAACATAGAGTATGTGGTGGTGGTGGAATTTTATGTTGATTGTGTTTTAATACAGTTATTCTATTTTGGAACTTGAATGTGTTGATAACCTGAAGAACCTCATTAAGTTTTCAGTTCTTGAAAAGCTCAATTGAAGAATGATTGATTACTCATGCTAATTTGAGTACACAGTTTTTGTTCTGCTTCTTTCTTTTAGACTACATGCATTTAGATAGCTTTGCAGTTCACATGTATGACTTTGTAGGCTCTGAATTTTTGATGTTGAAGTAGTTTTACTATTGAAGTATCTACAGATACTGTATGTGCCTCTTGCCGTCACTGGAAGTTCCTAATCTTTCCAGAACAGCCTGTCAGCCAACCCGTCATGCATGGGTAGAGCTGACAGTGACCACTTTTTTGATACATTAGATCTTCTGGGTTATTATGCAATAAGCTTTTTAAGTGAACATAAACAGTTGTTTGTTTTTTAAAAACATTTGGAGAATAATTAGTATATGTAGGTTTAGAGAGAAAATTGCATATAATTAAATAGTTACTGGCATTTAAATTCAGGCAGTGGAAAACTAAAAAAGCACTCACCTGATAATGTGTATTCTGAATTTTGGAATCCATGAATGGTAATACATTTTTAAAAAAACAAACCAAGCAGTGTATAATACCTATTCTGAGAATTTTCAGATTTCCTTGATTTTTAATACTTGGTAGGGAGCTAAATTAGTGTGGGAACACCATGGGGGATGAGAAAATGCTTAGAGAACGGTGTTTTTGTTACATGGTAACTTCATTGCAATCTGAGATTCTTATAGTCTAAGATTCAGGTACTCAGATATTCTATAGCATGTTTTGATGGTGATGGGAGGAGGAGGAGGTCATGTTGCTTTGCGATGGGTGGGAGCAGAAAGTAATTACTTCGATTGCGCGCTTGTGAGAAATAAATGAGTATAGCTCTTCTCAGCAGTCAAGAGGGTTGTTTTGTATTTTTATGCAGTCTTGAAGGAAAAATTGCTCAAGGCATTTATCCCACAGTTTAAACTAATAATTGGGCTCAGATTTCATCCCATTTACTAATTGGTCTAACCCATGTAAGTTGATAACAAATTTCTTTATAAAATCGTGAATGGTGAAAGATTCCATAAAGAGTATTGTGTAATTCAGTGTTAGAAAGTTAGAGGTAGATTCATTTTTTTATGGCCATCAAGGGGGAAAATTAATTCATAGATGTTTTCTTTATTGTTAAGTTATGGTTTTTACACATATTTTTATCTCATGTGACCTGAGGTTTTTTTTCCTCAAAAAATATTAGTTGCTGTTGATTATTTTTCAGTTAACTTGATTGCCTCCTAAATGTGGTAGCATGGTGTACAGCATGCTTTGCTCCCGGGGTATTGATTTTTTTAAAGACATTATTTATTTATTTATTTTTAGTGAGAGGGGAAGCGAGGGACAAAGAGAGGGAGAAAAACACAGATGTGAGAGAGAAACATCAACAGGTTGCCTCTCGCACACCCTCAGCAGGGCACCTGCCCTGCAACTCAGGCATGTGCCCGTGCCCTGACCGGGAATCCAACTGGCAACCTTTTGGTTTGTGGGACGGTGCCCAACCCACTGAGCCACACCAGTTAGGGCCCAAGGTATTCGTATTGAGTTGGTTTGTAAGGATGCTTCAGAGGTGCATCACTGCTGAGTATTCATTCCGTCAGAAGGCATTTATTGAGGGCCGGTTCCGCCCTAAGCAGTGTGCTGGTCTCCCTTCAAGAGCTCAGGCCTGTGTTGGAGAAGAATTTGTGAACAGGTGAAGTGTGGCAGGTGATTGACAGAGATATGCAAATTAAAGTATTTTAACGGATTTACTCTACCTGTTAATTGTTCTGAAAGTGGTCTGGGTCAGAGTACTGTTGTATAATATTTATTTAATACTATAACAGGTCAAATTGTATGACCTTAATGGATTCTAGTATATCATTTTACCTTTTAAATGACTCCAGCCATCAAATAGCTTAGGTTTAAATTTCAATGATCTTTCTTTGGTTTCTTTTTCTTTGAGGGATTCATGAATGTTTATGCCTCACTGATATCCTTTTCTAGAGTTGTTTTCAAACTTTTGAGGTTGTTTATCTTACCGTAGTTTGTGTGTGTGCCTGACGCCCTGATACAGTGTTACATCATCATGATGCTTTCCTGGTGGGACTCTTGAAGCCTCTTCTGAAATGATGGTTTAATAGAAAGAGGTTGGTATTCGTTTATTTATAAGAAACCAAATAGCCATGGTAGATACGTTTTGTCACTTAGCTTGAATTGAACAGTACCATATGATTTTAGTATGGATTTTTGTTACCTTGAATTGGTTGAGGAATTTGCTTTTCAGAGCTTGTAGCTGATGCATTCATTTCAGTGCAGTTTCCTTGTTGGTATTGAGATGTTAATAGTCAGCATCTGTTCATTGTATATTGTTCATTTTTGGCCAGAGATCAGGTAAAGGTAATCTAATAATATGTAACATACGTTTTCACTAGTGTCCCATTGCTTTTATCCACAGATCCAGCCCAGGTTATTTAAACCCCTCTCTTGTCTACTACGGAAGGTTCAACTCTAAGGATTCCCCTTGGTGTATGTGGTGAAGCTATTAGGAAGAGAAAATAATGAAAACCTCCCAACAGAGATATGGTTTTTCATGTTTTGGTAAAGAAGGAAATTCAGCTAGGCTGCCTAAATGGTTTATAGTAAGGAGTTGAAAAGGATTTAAAAAAACATTTCAACATTTCAACCAAACATTAACCTGAATTGGGGCAGTGACTAGAAAGGCATCACCAGAGTCCTAAAGGGTAGTGAGACTGTAATGTGGGGAACCATGTGTAATTTTTTTGAAGCTATTTCATTTTGGAATAATTTTAGATTTGCAGAAAAGTCGCAAAGATGGTGCAGAGTTCCCGTATACCTTTCACCCAGCTTCCCCTGATGTTGTCTTACATAACCATGGTGCATTTGCCACATCTAAGAAATTAGCATTAGTACAGTACTGTTAAGTGAACTACAGACTTGTTTTTGGATTTTCCACTGATACCCCTTTTCTGTCCCAGGATGCAATCCAGGGTACCACATTGCATTTAGACCATGTGTGATTTTAATAGCTGGGTTGGGATTTCCAGTGAGCTGTTTCTGTGGCATGAATAACTGTCTCTCTTCAGCAAGCGAGGCTAAGAGCTTTTCTCAGAAAGCTTAGCTTTCTGAGAAGCTAAGAGCTGATCCTGATTGAGGGGCCCTTCCTGGGCTCCACTAACACTGCGTGCTCATCTCACAGATTTTACTACATGGGACTGTCACATCATTTTCTTGTCTGTCTTCTTACTAGCCTGTATGTTTCTAGGGATCAGGGACTGTCTTACTCATTTTGGAACCCCCAGGGTCAACATACTGCTTGGCCTGTGGTTCTTAATGCACATTTGAAGAAATTAACAAATCCTTGTGTTGGTAACATTGGTTATTAGGCCAACAGAAATTTTGTTTTGAATACCTTAAGTGTTGTTTCTTCTTGTAAGTACCGTGCGCTAACCGATTGCGCCACTGGAGCTCCAAGTGTTGTTTCTTTACATCTAGCCATTTGGGTTGCCATTTCTGTGGCTAGTTGACTTTGTCTTCCTGGAGTCTTAAACAAAGAACTATAGAATGTGCACTTAAGGCTGCTCTTCCTTCTGATTATATAAATAATTTATTTTCCTTAAAAAATTAGAGTAGAATTAAAAGGAATGGATGGTGGCAGAGGTAACATTTTTGTGAGCTTTTAAGTATACATGTGACATTTCAGTTCCACCCCGCTGGGCTGCAGATCGGGCTCTTTGCCTGCCATTTCATGCAGAGTTAATGAAGTAACAACTTCGTAGACTTATTGAGGGAGACGGCTTGTCAGATTCAGAGAATTAGTTTAAAATTTTTTCTGATACAGCCAAGACTCAGTGGCCCAGGGTCACCTAAGCATGAAAGCTGCCATGTTACGGGAACTCGGGGGCCAGTCCTGATTCTGCGGGTCAGGCGTGGTAGAGGCGGTGTGGTGAACAGACAGAACATGGGGACAGAGGGGGCCGTAAAGAGGAGCTGCTGTCCTCCTGATTAGACTAACGACCGGGACACTGGGACGGGGCCCAGATAAGCCCGTTTTCTATTTTTTTTCCTGTACGTATCACAGAGATACAAAATGAGCAATGATTAAACTGTCACTTCTCCCTGTTTTACTCACATTAACCTGGAATCCCTTTTTCTACTTTCTCAGAACTGCTGAGAATGGCAAACCATATTCCAGATATGCAGTTGAATCTAAACTGTGCTTTCGTGGATACTATTCATTTCATTTTGAGGCTGAAATGTACATTTTGAGTCTAAAAATTTACTATTATCTTGGTGAACCTAACCTTTAAAGCCCAAATTTTCTTTTAACCAGGGAGTGATAACTTTTCCAGACTCCTGTCAGGTTAGAGTGACTCAATATGGTGAGAATGATCTTATAAAAGTTTCCCTTTAAAACCAGGAGGGTAAGTAGTTCATTGTCCCTGGCTTAACTTGAAAGGTGCATGCTCTGGGTTTTGGAATTTTGTTGTTGTTTTAAGAACCAGCATCAGGCATCCAAAGGTTTTATGTCAGTTTGAAGAGAATTGAGGGACCAAAACCTTGGCTAAATTTAGAAATTCAGTACCATTTATTAGGTTGAAGAGGGGGAAAATCTGTTAAAAGATAAAAATCTTTCCAAATTCCGAATTAGATTTAAATAGTGCTTGGTAATGTAGAAGTTGAATTTGAAAGAAACAAAGGGATAATAAACCTGAGTAACTAATTACGAGATAAATGGAATGCAAGAGTTTTAAAACACAGAATTATTGAGAAGAGCCCTGGCTGGTGTGTCTTAGTTGGAGCGTCATCCTGTAATTGAAAGGTTGTGGGTTCGATTCCCCATCGGGGCACATGCCTGGGTTGCCCAGGAGGTTCGATCCCCAGTCCGGGCATGTCCAGTTCTCATCTGGGTGCATGCAGGAGGTCGCCAATTGATATTTCTGTCTGTCCCTCCTCTCTCTCTAAAAGCAATGAACAAAATGTCAGGTGAGGATTTAAAACAATTTTTGAGAAGAGCTTGTCTTTTATGAAACTTAGATAAAACTTCTAGAAGAAGACAGAAGAAAATCTTTGTGACCTCTACTTAAGCAAAGATTTTAAAAAGAAATATGACACAAAAAACACCCACTATAAAAGGAAAACAATTGATAAGTTAGATTTCAGCAAATTAAAAACTTCTACTCTTGTTTTTAATCCTCACCCAAGGATATGTTTGAACCGAATGACAGTCTTTTTGTGTACAGGTGATGCTCTAACCCACCAAGCTACCTGGCCAGGGCAAAACCTTTGGTCTTTTTACTCAACACTGTTAACAGAATGAAATGAAAAAAGCCACAGAAAATAATGGCCAAACATATCTCTAGTAAAGGACTTATATTCAGAATAAATAAAGAAGTCTTACAAGAAGACAAACAGCTCAATTTTTTTAAATGGCAAAAGATTTGGATACCAAAGAAGGCTCACACATAGCCAAAAGCACATGAGAAGATATTTAATATTGTTAGTCATCAGGGAAATGCAAGTTAAAGCCACAGCGAGACACCGCTTCACACCTATGAGAACAGGTGAGATGTATAAGATCACCAGCGGTTGTTGGCAGATGTTGGTAGATGGAGCTCATTCCTTGCTGGTGGAAATACAAGGTGGCACAGCCACTCTGGGAAACAGCCAGGCAGTTTCTTGTAAGTTAAACGGTATACACTTATCATATGGCCCAGCGGTCCCACTCTTTATTGCTTACCCAAGAGAAATGAAAACATGGTGTGTTCACACAAAGACTTGCGCTTGAATATTCATTCATAGGGGCTTTATCCATAGTAGCCCCAGACTGGATGGAACCCAGACGTTCTTCAGCTGATGCGTGGATAAGCAAATTGTGACACGTCCGTATAAATGGACTACTACACAACAATAAAGAGGAGTGAACTACTGATATGACATGTGACAATAAGATCTAAATAAGACAGTAAGATCTAAAACCCATTATGTTAAATGGAAAAAAATGCCACACATAGAAGACTGAACCAGTTAGCCCCTCAGGTACTCCCAGAGCCATCTGCCCCATTTACTGAGGGTTGGGCTCCTGTGGCCTGGGCACAGACCACCACCACTGCTGGCTACCCAGAAGCTGGGTTTGCACAAAGAGCCGTATCTCTCACGACACTCCTGTAATGCCAGGACACCTGAGTCTAGTTTCCAGTCCCAACCAGTCCTTTCCCTTGTACTCCAGGTCTTCTCAGTGATCTCCATGTTGTACAGTCACTCCAGTTTAGCTACAGGTGGTGTTTCTAAACACAGTTCATTCGTAATGCTGAGCTTTTCATGCTGAGCTTTTCATCACTCCCTTTCTGGGCACTCAGCACTCAGCACTCTTGCTTATGTTGTTCTTTCTGCCTAGGATAATAGTCTTTTCCTTTTTTTCTGCCCTTATAAATGCTTACTCATTCTTTTATTCTTTTTTGTTTGTTAATTAAAGATTTTATCTATTTTTAGACACACGAGAAGGGAGGGACAAACAGAGGGAGAGAAACATCAATGTGTGGTTGCCTCTCACGTGCCCCCTACTGAGGTCCTGGCCCACAACCTGGGCATGTGCCCTGACTGGGAATAGAACCAGTGACCCTTCAATTCACAGGCCAGCACTCAGCTCACTGAGCCGCACCAGCCAGGGCTTACGTATTGTTAAATAACAGCTATATTATTTCTCCTGTGAAGACCTCCTTGCTGTCTCAGGCAAAGTTGCCTCTGTCCTTCCTTTGCCCATCATACATTGTTCATTCCTCTTTTGTGATACTTGCCACATTGTACTGGCTATCTCCCACCCTTTCTTATTTATCCTCGTGACTTCAGCTTTTGGCACACAGTCTGGCATACAGCAGATGCTCAAGAAATATGAAATGAATGAACACTACAAAAGAACCTGAAGTTGTTGGTAGTCACTGGGGGAAGATAGAAAAAATAGTTCTCTGTAAAATGTGAGTATGTGGGATGGGTGGAAACAGACCAGAAGTTGCGTAGGGGGTTCAGTGCTTTTCCGACTGCTCAGCTCGCGAACCTCTAGTGGCGGAGGATGCTGGGCATGGAACCCCTCGGGGGCTGGGAGCAGAGCCCCAAGCAGCCTTTTTGCCTCAGGTGCTAAATAACCATGAATGTTTTCTTAACATATCCGTGTTTTATCTTTAGAAATGCATACTTCGCATCCTATTTTATTGTCTTGTGAATTCGTTTTAACATGAAAATACTTTTTCTCCTCACCCACCTCATTTTCTAGTAACTAGATGCTGCAGGAACATGTGTCATTTCTCCTCTGGCTTCTAGCACATTCTGGCATGCTCCGGTGCCCAAATCTGGAAAGCATGGAGTGGGGTTATAGTCTAACGTGGCCCACTCTAGCTTTCTGCGATTTGGGGATTGTCTCCTCAGGAGTATTATGTCATGGAACCGAGGAGGGTGAGCTCATCCTGTTCTGACTAACGCGGCCGTTCCTGGAAGGCTGCAGTCAGTTGGAGGCACCTCATTACCAGATCACTGGGGACTAGCTGGAGAGAGTTCACAGGAGACCCACAGGAATGATTAAGAGACTGGAGGGGCTGACTGATGAGGAAAGAATATAAATGAAAACTGTATAACTTGGCTGAACCGAGATAGCAGGAATACACAACTATGTAAATATCCCAAGAGTATAAACTTGATGGGGGAGGGCAGTCTTTTATGGTTGGATTTTGGGGTGGGGAGAATAAACCAAGGGTGGAATTAAGCAAAGGAAAATATAAATTAATAATCTGAAGTGCCTCATTTAGTTGGAGTACTCCCGGTTCAATCCCCGGCGCGGGCACTTATGGGAGGCGAGTGAGCGATGTCTCTCACCCACATTGACGTTTCTTTTTCTGTCTCTCTAAAATCAATAAATATATCCTTGGGTGAGGATTAAAAAAATAATAGAGTACTCTCGTATCTGATGGCACACTTGATTTCTTGGAACCTGCTTCGTTAGACCACTAACGTATGGGTCTTTTGCTAATGGAATGATTTGGTATTTCAATTTGATTTCCCTGGTCTCATGGTGGTGCTTCCGTGTAGAGAATGCCAGAGGCCACATCTTAGCGTGCCGGCATCTGCTTTTGTCCTGCCTCGTTTTGTGGCACTCACTGGGTGATGCTCGGGACTCCTCTGCGCTGCCACTGCCTCTTCATTCACCGGAATTCTAAGTGGACTTTCACGGCGTTTTTCTCACAGCTTTTTAGAATAGCACTTTAAAAGTAAAAGGTGAGCCCTGGCTGGTGTGGCTCAGTGGATTGAGCGCAGGCCTGTGAAGCAAAGGTTCAGTTCCCAATCAGGGCATGTGCCTGGGAATTGCAGGCCAGGTCCCCAGTAGGGGACACATGAGAGGCAACCACACGTTGATGTTTCTCTCCCACTCTTTCTCCTTCCCGTCCCCTCTCTTTAAAAATAAATAAATAAAATATTTTTTAAAAAGTAGAGAGTGAGTTGGTGATATGTGTTGTAATAATTTTAGAGACCTGGAGATAGTGTCTGTTTCCTGGGGGTGCTGGTTGTACGAAATCACAGCCTTGGTGAAGTGCAAGCCTGTTTGCACGAAACACATACTTTGGGAAATGATTGTATAAAATTCCTACTTGGGGTGTGAGAGGCATAAAACTTTTAAATAACAGTTGAAATTAGCCAGGGGAAATATTTGCAACATGTTGCTCATAAGTGAGGATGGTAGAACTGGAAGAAAATGATTTTATGCTTTTTTGGTTTACAAAAATGAGTTCATAACTAAGACCTCTACACCAGAGACTGGTAAACTTTTCCTGTAAAGGGTCAGATGGGAAAACTTCGTAGGCCACACGTCTCTGCTGTAGCCGTGCAAGAACAGTCATAGACCACATGTAAATGAATGATCGTGGCTGTGCTCCTCCTCTATTTACAGAACTTTTTTTAAAAAACAAAAACAGGCAGCCGTCTGGATTTGGTCTGGTGGCTGTAGTTTGCCAACCCTATGCTGGACCCCTTGCTCTTCAATGCTTGATCTGCAGACCGGCAGCATCAGCATTACCTATGGGCCTGTTAGAGACACACGTTATTGGGTGTGTCCCTTCTCTGGCTCATGGCTGTAGTCTAGACCATGGTTCTCAAATTTTGACGTGCATAGGAATCACCTGGGAGCCTTGCAGAAGTACACGCTCTGAGACAGACTCTGAACGTCATACTAGCCACTGGGAGACAATGATGATTAAGACCCAGTCACTTTCCTCAGGAAGCCCACAATCCATTAGGATAGACTG
Organism: Carollia perspicillata; assembly: GCA_004027735.1. Lineage (NCBI taxonomy): Eukaryota > Metazoa > Chordata > Mammalia > Chiroptera > Phyllostomidae > Carollia > Carollia perspicillata. The sequence goes on from PVKM010016290.1 coordinate 24,625, forward strand.
CTGTATAAACAAGTAATTCTAATATAGACTAATAAATGCTGTAATAGAGGCGTCTTCAGCAGAGGAGTATCACAAAGAAGGAGGTGCCTGGTTCTGCCTGGCGTGTGGGGAGCCCTCGGAAGGGCCTGGGAGCTGGACCAAGAAAGGAGGTGGTGCTCGAGTCGAGTCCTGAAGGTCATCAGAGACACTAAAGCATCGGGGGCAGTGCATGGGGGGCTGGTACACATGGTAGTTTGTGGTGGGGCACAGTAAAGATACTAGAACTACGAGTTACTCGATTTAATAATCAAATAGCTAATCACAGGGTTGGAGGCCCACTTAGATCCCAATGAACAGGAATAAAAGTTTAGTACATTCTGTTATCTCTAGCTAATTTTTTAAATCATTTCCTTATTTGAAAAAAGGATATCTTGCCTGTTCTTCCCCCTTTTTAGAAAAAGAAGTATTCTCCAGAATTAGAAACTTTTTATATGTTCTTGCATCATTAAGAATTTGGAACACTAAGTGTAGAGGTAGAAAATAAAAATAATTTATAATTCCATGCATCAAGAGACAACCGCTGTTAACATATTTGTGTTGCTCCTTCCAGGCTCTTTATGTAATGTAATATTTTAAAAAATGGGCCCATGCAATGTAAATAATCTTGTGCTTGCTTTTTCATTTAGCATTTTATTTGTGAGTGATTCCTTGTGTTGTTATTCTTTAAAAGTGTCATTTTAAAAAATGCTTATATTGCATTCTAATGGATCTCTTATAGTTTATGTAACTCATCTCTTGTTTGCAGACCCTTTAAGTTGCTTCCAATAGCTAGTCGACCCAGGTTTTGGCTCACGTACTTGGCAAGTCTATCACCATATTTTAAAAGAAATACATATATGCGTACTTATCTTTAATTATAAAAGTTTGCCAACTTGTTTGATCTGTTGGCCTTTACTCATTTTATTCTTGTGCTTTTATTAGCATTTCGTGTTTTCTTTCTTGGTTTCTCATGATAAAGAGGCCATAGAGTATTCATTCAAAGCATGGGTTCTGGGTGCAGATTGTCTGGGTTTGACTCAACTTGACTACTTAGGTGTGTGTAATCTTGAGAAAGTGCCTCAGTTTCCTCATCTGTAAAATGGGGATAACTATATCTCTCAGGATTGTGAGTTAATACACTTGAAGCACTGAGGACAGTTCCTGCCATGCATTGGGTTGTCTGTTTTTTTCCCGTAAGATTTCTCTAGTAGCACTCAGTTGTCTTTAACTTCATTCAAAACGGTTTTATTAGATTGTATTGTGACTGCTGTCATGTCAGTGTGCATTTAAAAAAAAATCAAAATCGATGAATTTTTGTGTAGCCATTTTAATATTGAAGATGGAAGAAAATAACATTTTCAGCATATTATGCTTTATTATTTCAAGAAAGGTAAAAATGCAACTGAATCATAAAAAAAGATTTGTGCAGTGTATGGAGAAGGTGCTGTAACTGATCACACCTGTCAAAAGTGGTTTGCAAAGTTTCATGCTGGGGATTTCTCACTGGACAGTGCTGCACTGTCGGGTAGACCAGTTGAAAGTTGAAGTTGACAGTGATCAAATCAAGACATTAATTGAGGACAATAAACATTAAACCACGGGGGAGATAGCCAACATACCCAAAATATCCCAATCAATAAAGTTATTGGTGAAAGTGAAATATGTGTCTTTTATTTTATGGAAAAAAATAAACAAACTTTTTGGCCAACCCAACAGAAAGAGACTATGTCTTTTCACTTCGTGACTAGTAGGCGTGTCTCATTTGTTTCATGGTGACCGTTTGTGTGCCTTCCCATAACCTTCTTTCTGCTGCATTAGTTCCTGACTGTCTTTGAGTGACAGACTTCACTTACTGAACTTTATTACTTAGTGACTTTATCGTGAAAGTTCACAGTTGTTTTCCTCTCACTCATAGTAGCAGGCTTTACTGTTTGAAAGGTAGGATCAGCATTGTTTATCCAGGTCTTGGAAACGCATGGGAGGCCCTCTGTAACCTGTCCCTGCCTGTCCACTGGGTCTCATTTCTCTTTACCTCGTTGCCAGACCTCGTGCTCCAGCCCCATCAGACTCAAAGTGGGCATGTGGTTGTGTGAGGCTCGCTCTAAATCGGCACTTCAGTTTGCTTCTCCCGAAGGGCTGCAATCAACCGTAGCGCTGGAGCTTCCTCCTGGGGGTAGTAACACAGGGCAATGAGATTGCTGCGTGACTTTCTGTGGAATTTTAATTGGGAAAACTTGGTCACAATTTACCTGCCCTTGGTTATTCTTAGTGTCCCAGAGTTTCCACTGCCTGTCCTACCTCTTCTTTCTTTGTTTTCTGGGGGTTCTT
>PVKM010016291.1:0-26959 GCA_004027735.1 Carollia perspicillata
GAGCTCAGTGGAGAGACCGGAATCACGGATATAGACATGTGAATCTTGGAACATGGCTATTAGTTGCAGTTGAGGGAATGCAAGTGACCCCCAGGGACGTGTGATGGGGAGATGAGAAGGCAGCTGGAAAGGCAGTCACAGGACCTACTGGGTGCAAGAGGAGTGGGCACACAGAGGGGACTCGGGATTCGGGAAAGCCAGCGGCCTAAGGGTAGGTGATGATCCCAAGAACATGGGAGCGGTGAGTGACAAGTGTTGCGGAGAGGTCAACGGAAATAAAGCATAAACAAATAACCCTGCTGAAAGTTGCTGACATATTTAGGTTGCTCACTGAGGAGGAAATAAAAGTGTCCTTTCGGACTGAAAGAGTGACATGAAAAAAATAAACAAAAAACAAGCAAAAAGACTGTCAATGGTTGAGAAATAAAGAGAAATGAAGAAGCCCTGACCGATGTGGCTCAGTTGGTTGAACACTGTCTGGGAAAATGAAAGGTTACTGGTTCGATTCCAGCCAGGGCACGTGCCTGGGTGGTGGGCCTGATCCCCGGCTGGAGTGCGTGGGAGAGGCAATTGGTCAATGTATCTCTCGCACACACGGGGGATTTTCTCCTTTTCTTTCTCCCTCCCTTCCCCTCTCTCTAGAGATAAATAAATCTTTAAAGAGAGAGAGAGAGAGAAGTGGAGACAGTGTGAAGTTTGAAAATAAATTAGCAATGTAGTGCCATTGACAGCAAAGGGATAATTATTTCCAAATATACAGGTCACACAGCGCTTCCCTACCAGGTCCTTACTAAAGTAGTATGTCCAATTTTTCATTCTTAATTTTGATGTGAAAAGTTACGAAATATTATTTGAAGATGTATAGCTAATTATTTAAAAGAGACAGATAAAACAAAAAATTATCAAGGCTGTAATCTAAAACTAAGATTATCTAGCCCACTAAGGAAACTAAGAATTAATAAACCTTTTTTCATTCTTGCGTGAACCCTTGTGTGAATGAAAGCAGCCACTCTTATGTGTAGTCAGAAGAGGTTTGAAGAAATAAATTCCATTCTTGGCTGCACCCTTACCATCTCCATGACTTTGGCCAAACTACTAACTATTCAGAACCCATGTCTTTACCTGTAAAATGATGATGAGTTTGTTGTAAAAATTCCTCAAATATGAACGTGTTTACCAGGCCTAGCTAGCACGGTCCAGCACCCACCACATGACAGCTGACGCTGTATGTCCATTCTCCAAGAGAAAGCAGCAAGACCCAGTGGGCTTGACTCCATTTGCGGCACATTTGAGCTGTGGGTTCTTTCCTTTAGTGCTCACCTGGTGCCTTGCACATAACTGAGGTGGTTCCTAAACCTCTTAGTTTTCAGTTTTCATTTACATAGAAAACTTACTAAATAATTTAATAATATGGTGTATTATTGCTTACTGATTTTTTAAAAAACTCTATTGCTTTTTATGTAATTGTACACATAAAGTTTGAAGGTTCTAGATATCACTGATCACTACATAGTACAGTTTAGAAAAAAGAAATCACACTTTAAGCTAATGAGAACTCTAAGAATGACAAAATCAATGTAAGCTCATTCTTTCCTTACTACATTCTCTTCATAACCCTCTCCCCACAACACAAGCCTAGTTAGAAACTGCTCTTCCTTCAAGGGCCCTTCCCATGTCACTTCCTCTGGGAAGTCCTCCCTGATCTCCTTGATGAAATAAAAGGACCCTACGATGTACTTTCATAGCACCATTAACCTCCTTTTCTAAGCATTCAGCTCAGACGCAGTGTGACGTTGATGCTAATTACTTGCTCGTCTCACCCTCTAGTATAACTCCTTTTGGGTAGGGTAACGACTGTGTGTCAACACTGTATCACTGGTACCCAGCACAGTGCCTGACACATAGGGAATGCTGGGTGGAAGGAGTCATGGCTGGGAGGGAGGGAACAGAAGGATGTCTCTTCCGTATTCTCTCCACCCCAACTCTGAGTTCTCTTCCTTCTGCTTGGATTGCCCTTCCCACCTGGCTTTCACAGCACCGATTGGTTTTAAAATGACACTCAGATTCTCACAATTTCCTAGGGGAACTCCTATGAAGACCCAGACAAATACAATATCACACCACAAAAACAAACCAAAATAAGTTCAGACAACCTACTGTCTACACGGAGTTCAACTCAATCAAGAAACGTCAATTACATTGCCTGTGTTTTACTTTCTAAGGCAGGGTTCCATCCACATCCTCTTAACCAGCTGCTGCTTTGTGAGATGAGCCATCAGACACGGGTGCTCAGAGAGTCATGGTCAGCCCTGTGCACTCTGCTTATGATTTTCCTGCTAGAACGGGCTGCTTTTTGTCACTACTCACCACTGTACTTCTTTCCCTTTCTGTTTCCAGAATTGTGACCATGATGCTACAAGATTGGATGTAGGAGTTTGGATCCTTGTTCATTCAGAAAAACTTTGAGAGTGGTACCAGATCACACTTATTGCCAGTTAGCCTTTTTGGAGCTTCTTTCTGAAATGGGCATAATGGTAGCCGTGTCTGGCTGACTCATCTCATACTGAGGAAGGGACTTGTGTGGGCACTTAAAAAACGCCTTCTCTGTGAGCCTTCCAGTTGCCATGCATACCTGCGTATCAAATGATTTTTCACCCTACTTCTCTGCAGCTGTATTTTTTTAAAGCCAGATTCTGGCAAGCTCTTCGGTTTCCCTAGTTCACAGACAATCACTGAGCACAGACCATGCGCCTGACACTTTGCTAGAGACAGAGAGGATACAGTGAGCCGGACAGGGCTCCTCCCTCGGTAAACTTACACTCTGTGTGGAAGACAGACATGTATGCAACTGATCACAATACAAGACAAGATGCAATAAATGCAACATTTAGTTGAAATTAGCCTGCTGTCAGAATGGAGGTAGTAGAGGAACTAGACATTGATCAAGAACTTCATGTAGGAGGTAGGGTTTGAACTGAGAATGAGAAGCATTTCATTCAGTAAGCAGAGAATAGTCAGCAGACAGGCCTAACCTGAGGGAACAGCTTTCCTAAAATAAAGCCCGGAGACGTATCCACCCATAGATGGTTGTGAGTGAAATGTTGGGTCCATTGGGGCTGAGATCATGGAGGTCCTTGAATGTCAGGCTCAGAAACTGGAATTTCACTTTATTGGCAATTGAGACCTGATTCAGAAAAAAAAAATCATGCCTACATTTTTGGAAGGTGACTTCAGTGGCATTATATGTGTGGATCAGAAGGGAACAAATTAGAGACCTGCAACAGTCAAGGCAAAAAGTAAGACAAGTCTGAACTATAGTGAAGGTCATGGTTACGTATGACCTGGACACAGGAATCCTCAAGGAGGCAGAATGACAAAACCATGTCAGCCCTGATTTTTCACGTCCTGCATCTAGGATTCTAAGAGGCAGTCTGAAATGTTGATAACAGAAATGCAAGTTTAGGAGGTTTTATGCAGAAAAGTGACAGTGGAGAAATAAATATAAAAGTATTGGACAACAAGGGTTGAATTTGAGGGTACATTTAGAAGGTCACAAAGAGGTACCACCAGATCTGAGAGATTCCCTTTGTGGGGGCATGTGTGCGCATGCACACATGAGTTTATAGTAAAATCCTGCAGCTGGTGCCATTTACAGTTTCTAGGTGACCTGGGGTCAGCCTTGTGGCCCCTGAACTCCAAGACTGTCAAAGACCTATGTCAAAAGAGCCAATTCTATAAAGGTCAAAAAGGCTGACTCAACAAAGTAAGCATGGCACTGTATGACAGACTTTTGGTGAAAATGTAAGTATTTTAGCTAGAACTGTGAAATATTTTACATGCCTGTTTATAACCAGTGTATGCGACATAATGAGTATAAAAACTAAGCTGAGGAGGATATAAAATACTTTTTATTTTGTATGTTAAGTAGGATTATCTTGTATGTTGAGTATCTTGTAAGTTAAGGTGTGTCTTTAATTTAGTACATAAAAATATATAGAGGAAATCAGAAATCATCCCTGCCCAAAAGCCTGTGTGGAAATAACTCCCACTGTTGGGATGACAGGAGTGGAACAATATGGCACGTGATAAGGAAATTACAACAGCACAAAACATACACAATAAAAATAAACAACAGTCTCTATCCAGTCTCTCTTCTGCATCAGCCCTTGTCTCCTCCCTGCCCCAAAAGGGTGTGTGTGTGTGTGTGTGTGTGTGTGTGTGTGTGCGCGCATCTGCTAGCACGTATTATATTTCTTGTTTCTAACAGCTTGTTTAAGATATAGTTTATAATTCATACAATAAGAATACACTCATTGAAAGCATGCTATTCAAAGGTTTTTAGTACAGAGATGTACAACTACCAACATAATCTAAATTTAGAATATGTTCACCATTCCCCAAAGAACCCTGGTGCCCATTAGAAGTCCTTCCCCATTTTCTCCCCCTCACCTAACACTCCCCCCACCCTAGCCTAGGCAACCACTAAACAAATTTCTCTCTATGTATACATTTGTCTCCTCTGCATATTTTGTATAAATTGGATCATATGAATGAGGGGGGATTGTTTTTTTTTTTTTTTTTTTTTTTTGGTGACTGGCTTCTTTAATTAACTTAAATGTTTTTGAGGTCCATCCATATATCAATGCTTCATTCATTTTTATCACCAAATAATATCCCATTGTGGCTATACCACATTTGGTTTACCTATCCTTCAGTTTGCAGACATTTGAGTTGTTCTCACCCTGTGGTTATTATGAACAATGCTGTTGTGAACATTTCCTGTGCAAGTTTTTGTGTGGATGTTTTTTTTATTTCTCCTGGATATATACCTAGCAGTAGAATTGCTTGGTCATAGGGTAACTTCACATTCCACATTCTGAGGAACTGTCAAACTGTTCTACAAAGGTTGCACCATTTTTCATTCCCACCAGCAAGGGAGGAGGACTCAGAATTCTCCACATTTTTCCCAATACTTGTTATATCTGCCAGTTTAATGATAGCCATTCTAATTGATACGAAATGGTATCTCATTGTGTTCTGACTTGAATTTCTCTGCTAATTATTTTGAACATCATTTCATGTGCTTATGGACTATTAGTACATGTTCTTTGGAGAACTGTCTCTTTGGATCTTTTGCCCATTTTTAATTGAGTAATTTGTCATTTTATTATTGAGTTGTAAGAGTCCTTTACATACGAGGTCTGTCCAGAAAAAGTCCAATCATTGTTGATATGAGAACAGTTTGTGCAACATCGATGTAACCTGGCAGACAAGGAGAGCGGACTGGAATGCACATGTGTGAACAATGACGACTTCACTGTACTAGTCAGTGGGGGTGGTAGATGCCATTGAAGGAGCATGTGTACTGTGTGGCCATTGCATTCAAAATGATTGAGTGAGTAGAGCGACAAATCTGCATCAAATTTTGCATTAAGCTTGAACATTCCTCTGTGGAAACTTTGGATGATTCAGAAGGCCGTAGCTATTGACAACTGGTGATTGGCAGCTTTATCACCACGATGTACCTGCTCATGCATCACGTCTTGTGCAGAGTCTTTTTTGGTGAAACATCAAATTACCCAGGTGACTCAGCCACCCTTGCAGCCCAGATTTGGTGCCCTGCAGCTTCTGGCTTTTCCACAAACTAAAATCACCTTAGAAAGGGAAGAGATTTCAGGCCACATTCATTGACACTCAGGAAAATATAACATGGCAGCTGATGGCAATTGGGAGAACCTGTGACATCCCAAGGTGCCTACTTTGAAGGGGATCAAGATGTCATTGCCCTATGTACAATTTTTCTTGTATCTTCTTCAATACATGTCTCTAATTTTTCACAGCACATGGCTGTGTACTTTCTGGACAGTCCTTGTATAAACAAAAGAGACTATATATACATATACATGTACACACACACACACACACACACACACACACACACTCTCTTTCTTTTTCCCTCTGTGTTTTATACTATTTCTCTTAACCCTTTGAACTGCCTATCTTGACTGGTTTACTCTCATTTTCTATTTTATTACTTTTGTCTTAATTGTCTTCCATATGAGTGGCAGCCATTGCAGCCATATGGTTAAGGAAGAAACTCAAAGACCAATTTCACTATAGAGTAGAAATTACTATTATTATTTTTATGTGTTTCCCCTATCAGCTCACTGGGTCTAACACCATGGGAACCTGGGGGGCCAGCCTCCTCAAACTAATAACAGACCAATTTTCAAAGTCAATATTCAGACCATGAATAAATGAAAAACCAGAAATAAACTATCCTTGGAAGGGCAATCGAGTTGAGATGATGGTTTTGTATTTATTGCACAGGATGAAAGAGTCTGTCTTAATTTTCCTGTGGCCACTCAGGAAGTGGGGGCAATGGTGAGTGTGGGACTAGTTAGAAAGTTCCACACTAGGGGTCTGCAGGCAGAGCAAGGCCAAGGAGAAGGAAAATGACAGATGCCTCCAGGTTGGGAACAGGGGTCTGGGGGACGGGTCTCGGTTACGCCGCTGAATCCCGGATGACTTTGGGTAGTCTACCTTGCCCTCTTCAGGCCTCAGGGGGCAGAGATCCTATAATGACAGAATCTCTAGAGACCCAACCACCTTAAGAGAAATCACAAAGTGCATACATAATATTCCTATAACAGAATGTTTAGAAGGACTTCCTTTTTAATCAACAGTGCCATCTAGACAATGTGACTAATAAGTCTCAGTTATAAGAACAAAGCAAGAGGACTGGGATGGAATAGGTATAGTTCTCAGTGAAATTCAAAGGTCCAGAAGCTACTGAAGCACCACCAGGACTCCATCGTTCCCAGGGTGAGGGTAAGGCCTGTGTCTTCCCAAGCTGCCCTTGTTTATAGCTGTGTTTGGGGGGACTCCAGAGTTTTGTGTGTGCTGCGAGCCAGCCTCAAGACTCTTATCCTTGCTAAGATTAGAAACCAACTAGATCAGTTTTTAGGATCCACTAGTCTAGAGTAGGGATCCTTCAACTTTGATTATTCCTCTGCTTGTAGTTAAAATCAGACAGTTTGCACCCTCAATGTATGTATGTTTATATACTTACAAATCATATGCACATACCACTAATCTATTATGTACATTAGAAAATATATGCACAATAAAACATTTAAATGAGACAGAGATGAAGTAAGCTATATTTAAATTAATTTTTATAATTTAATTGTAATAGTATTTTTTGTGCTTCCTAAATAGATGTTTAACAGTAGTAATGTGATTGAATGTGCCTCTTTACTTTTTGAAAAATCTTGGTTAAATGCTTTGTAATAGTCAGTTTTTGTTAATAAATTTCAGAAAAAGCTAACTCACAAAGAGACATAGGTTTGAATGGAGGAATGCCCTTGCTGACGCATGGTATTCATTTTGCAATCCACCAGTCATGCCAAGGTATTTATTAAATCTGGCTAATTGAATTTCTATCTTCCGTAATGTAAATCAGCTTGTATCAGTCAGAGTTCTCCAGACACACTGAGCCAAAAGCAAATATATGGATAAGAGATTTATTACAAAAATTGACCAGTGTGATTACAGAAGTGGAGATATACTGAAAATATGCAACCCATAAGTTGGAGCACCAGGAATGCTGAAGGTACAACCAGTCAAAGTTCCAAGGCCTGATGGGAAAGGGGCACTGGGAGGGGGAGGAGTGAGGAGGGCGGGTGGGCTGGGAGGACTGGGGCACGTGCCCCAGTACGTGCCCTGGAATCTGAAGGCTCCGGAACTCTGAGTTCAGGCGTCCACGGGCAAGAGACGGTGGACATTCCAGAAGACAGAGAGCGTGCCCTCCCCGTGCCTCTCTGCTCTGTCCAGACCTTCAAGGGATTAGATGATGCCTGCTCACATTAGTGAGTGACAATCCTTTCTACTTACTCTACTGATTCAAATGCCAATCTCTTATGGAAACAGCCTCACAGACACACTCAAAAATAATGTTTTACCAGCTATCTGGGCATCCCTTAGCTCAGTTAGTTGACACATAAAATTAACCACCATATAACTCTTCTTAAAATTTAATTGGAAGATGTTACATTTCTATATTTTAAAAATGGATTCCAACCTGATTTTATCTCTTCATTTGGAAGATTAGTAACCCAGTTAGAAAATTCTGTTTCCATAATTTTTTAGTGTACTTTGAGAGTTTTAAATAAGTGATACACTTAAATCGTCTTTGGCAAGAACATCACAAATGGATGAAACATTTCCAAATATTCAATTTAAAAATGTTCTTTCCATAGCATGGATTTCTTGCAAAAAGCTCGTATTTTCTCTCATTATTAAAATGTTACCATTACCTCGAAGAAACAAATTAAGTGCTTATTTTTTTCAAAAACATTTGTATGGTACCATATTACCGACAGCTACTTGTCATCCCAACAGAGGTAAGCAAATTTGAAGTACGTTTATTTTTTTTTTCCAAAAGAAATTATATCTGCCAACTCTTAAGTGCATTAGCAGAAGATACCTAGAGAGCCCACAAGAGATGTGCGCAGCCCCTGACATCTTTGGTATGGTAAACATGCCATCGCTTAGGATAATATAACCCATAAATCCAAATAACTGTGCGTATGGAAATGGCAACGAGGCACAAGGTGGTGGAAGCACAGGGCTGCTGTCCATGCCTTTGCATGGGGAAGTCTCGTCCTGCCTCGGGAGCCCTGGGAGGTGATAAGTGACACACGGGCCATGTGAAGGCACCAGTGGTAATCTGTACATTTTAAAAAGTAAAGCTGTTTTTATTTTTTATTTTTGGAGGAAAAAAATGTACCCAGAAGTGTCATTATTTTCTTCCAGTACTCCACTCATTATCTTTGTGTGGTCACTGAACATGCACACGTTCCATTTTGGAAACCACCAGTTCAGAGCCAGGCTTCTGTTTGTATGTGTTTACCCTCCCGTTTGTGAGGTGCTTTCTTTCTCAGCCTAGTGTCTGCTTTTTAAAATGTCGTCCGTGGCCCACCTGTTTCACCACAGGCACAGATACAGATTCCCGGACCCCATCACAGAACTGTTTACTTCAGGATGTCTGGGAGTCTGTATTCATCGTGAGCTCCCGCGGGCGCTGCTGCGGCACACCGCGGCTTTCTCTACTGCATTACGCTGCAACGTGGAGAGGAGGGAACCGTGTCTCCCTAATTCATTACACCTCTAGTACCTGGCACGGGAGGCAATAAACACTTGCTGAGCTAAACTGTAATTTACAGCTTAATTTCTCCTCCGGCAGAAAAACTGAGGGCTTGGTTGGGGTAATTAGTCACTGTTCGTTCGTTCGTTCATTCATTCACTCGATCATTCATTATGGTAGGTACTTGGGTAACAGAAAACATACTGAAAGCATTGCCTTCCTCACCAGAACCTCTTAAATTATATGTCTAACCCATTATACTGTATACCTGAAACTAATATAAAATAATATTGAATGTCAACTATAATTAGAAAAAAAATAACAGCAATGCCTTCGTAGCGTTGATATATCATCGGGGAAGACAGAAAATAAAAAATAACACGCATAAGTGAATTACCAACTATGATAGCTGGTGATCATTGCTATGGAAAAAAGCAGAGCAGGGAAGAGGATCAGGAATTCGGGGGTAGCGGGAAGTCGGGGGGACAGGGCAGCCTGCAGGTGATCGGGGCAGGCCTCATTAATTCTGGATCTACCAGCAGATTTAAAGGAGGTGAGAGAATCAGCCAAGTGGATATTCCTTTCACTTGCCACCAGTCCTGTTCAGCCTCCTTTACGGGTTGCAACCAAGACTTCGGAGAAACTTTCAATGCTACTGATACACGGCAGGAGCTCAGTAAATTTTAGCTGATGAGTCAAGACAGCATTTTGGAGGAAGAAACAATGTGGAGAAATGAAAAGTTCCTCTTCAAAGCCAGGAAAAGCAACCAGGTAAATAAAGAACTATTTCAAATCATATGAAGGCACTTGAGAAATGTCCTGCGTGGCATCTGAGGACCCTACACATCAAATGCTGGAATGAAAGCCCGTTCACGGAGCCAGACGGGCCCTGCCTGGAGGAGCCACCAGCCTCGCCTCTGTGGTGGCGGCCGTAGGTTCATCTGCGGGGCCCAGCCACTCTCTCACACGATGGAACCCTGACTTGGTGATCATGCAAGTGCTTGAACTGGGTGAAGTGTAAACCTTCGGTGGTTTGGTTTTGTTTTTGCATTTTTTGAACATATATAACTTCCTGTCTAAAGCATTTAAAGAAAACAGTTAATTGATTATGATCAAGCAGTTTACTACTTGAATATATTGCTTTTTACACCTATAAAACCAATGTATTTAATATTTTTAATTAGCAATACTATATTTACTGAGCTAATATACTTAAGGGACAATTAAACTATATATATTGTGGACATAATTCCTTATATTAAGAAGAATTACGCTTTCTTCCCTTTTGTCAGTTTTAAGTTTACAATCTTTGTCATAACTTGTGATCCATAACTTTCAGTTTCTGTGACAGCAAGAAGACAGCAGTGTCTCTTCTTTTGAATAAGCTGCCTCACACATAATAAGGGAAAGCAGTGATTAGCTAGGTTCTCAAAGCACTCAGAGCCACAAATCACTTTGAGAGATTACAGGCTAATGAAGGCCTTACTAGCCACCTATCCCTTTTAAAGAAAACAGTTAATGAACCTGGGCAGCAAAAAGTGAAATGATTTCTCTGAGAGTAAAACAGCAAGTCAGTGTGAAGCAGGGCGGCGACATCATTTTCCTGACTTCAGGGACATATCACAAACATTTCACAGTGACGTGCTGTGATACTTTCATACTTTTACATTTGGAGCCTCACAGTGCCTCTTTCTACACACACACACACGCACACACACAGGACTAACAGCTTTATAAGTTTAAGTAATCTATTTAAAGTAAATATTCCTCCCTCAAAACCTAGGTCTCCCTTATTTATAAGATATCAAATAAAAAGCAGGGGATTGGTTTGTAGATTTTGTTTTGTTTATTGTTACCTAGAACAGAGTTAATCTTGGATTCTAGTTTCTTCTTTAGTTAACTTGAGGAAAAATATACGGTCACTGTAATTGGCTGACAGTCAGTAAGAAATCCTTTCCTGTCACACACGCAGAGCAATCTCTGCCACCGAGTGTCGCAGCTCTCTTCACCCACCCAAAATGAAAATGACTAGCCTTCCCAATGGGGACTTCAAAGATCTAAATGGCGACATGCTTATTTCGAGCAAATACAGGGTTGGGCAGAAGTAAGTATACAGCTGTTTGTATGGAAAACGATACAATAAATAATAATGCAAGAATAAGCGCTGTGTTTCATGTACCCACAACTGTAAACGTATTTTTGCCCCCCCTCACCCAGATTATTAACAAGTAACCATTTACAGCGGATACATCTAGTAAAAATCACTGGGATGAAATCCTTTCCACATTGACTTTCCACTTAAATGCAATGTATTTATTTATATTGAATAATAACACACAAGTTGGAACATCATACAGATTAATGCCAAATAACATTCTATGAAATGAAGACTCCCTACCATTTGATGGGCTTTTAAAAACCAGGGTCTGCTAATACACGAGATACTGAGAGGGGGACACTTTATGTCCCTGAGGGGTCACTGAGTGACTCTGAATAGCGAGCTGCCAGGCCCAGCCTGACCACTCACTCCAGCAACTGACAGGGGCTTTGATTATGCTGCTTTCTTAAGATGGAGTAACATCTCCCAGGACCATTCTTCAAAGCTCAGTTGGAATACCTCTTCCCAATGGAAGCCTTTCTGTTCATCCAAGTCCAAATCAGCTCTTCTTTCTGTAATACTCTCACTCATTTTGCCTTCCTTATCAATTAGCTGTTTGCATCTATAAGGGACTGTTTCCTGGACCGACTCTCAAGGTCAGCACACAGTAGTTAGTGAAAAAAGAAAAGTATCTGCTGAATTGAATCTTGCTAAAATCTAGAAGAGCCCCCTGAGACGACGTGGTCCAGCTTCTGCACGCTACAGCTGAAGCAAAGGAATGGCGCCCAACAAACACAGCAGGCTGTGATGAAGGTGGCACCTGGATTTTGGGTTTCCCTCGTGTGGCTGCTGCTGGGTTAGTGCTGATGGAGATCTAGTCCCTGACCTAGCTGCGCTCTCATTGGTTACTTTATTTTTAGGACCATAAGACACACCTAGGTTTTAGATGAGGAAAATAGGGAAAAAATGAAGCAAAATATGTAGTAAAATATTTAATAACTTGTGACCCTGCTCCACCGTGCCCCCCACAGCGAGCCAAGTAAACTACATTGGGACTATAAGATGCACCCCCATTTTCCTCCCAAACTGGGGGGGGGGAGTGTGTCTTATAGTCTGAAAAATATGGTAGGTGAGAAGCACTGGTCTAGTTCCCTCGTAACTACATAGTGGGGCATAACGTAACACAAATAAAAGCAAAACTGAGACTGGTGGTCTACAGAAGTCAGCCAAGATTATTTTTTAAAAGAGAAAAGTAATATATGCATGATTAAAAGGGTTCAGAGTCCTGGCCACAGTCTTCTTAAATCAAACAGTAGTCTGGTGGCGGATCCACGTGACAGCCTAGACATCTGGATGAGTACGTGTGCTTTCCCAAGTGAGGACCTCTTGGGTCCTCCTTTCTGGAGTTTCCAAATGTGACTTTAAAAGTAATTTTACTTTATATCAGCATGTAAGATTGCATATGAAGAACAAAGTACTAACAAGCCTTCTCTGGCTCACCCATTTTCTCTCAGGCAGGTCCTCCAGTTCCTGGTCCAGTCATACCTGTCTCTCAGTTCCACGAACAGTCTTCCCTACCTCCGAGTCTCGTGTTTGCTGTGCCCCTGCCTGGAGGCTCCTCTCCCAAGTCTCTGCCTGGCTGGGTGCTTCTCCGAGGTGATTTCTCACCAGGAATGGGACCTCCTCAGAGAGGGCCTTTTGACTCATCTATGTAAATTAGGGCTTCTCCCAGCCCAGATTCTTCTTCCTCTTATTATTTTAATGATGGTACCTTACTTGCATCCTTTAGGGCACAGGACAGAGTGTTCCCTTATTTATTTACTTGTTTATTAAGATGATAAAGGCCATATCTTTTTTGTTGTGCACCTTGATACTGCCAGCATCTAAACAGTGCCAGGTGTGCTATAGATAAACAATACGAGTTTGTTGAATAACTTAACGAAATTCAAAATACTCTTATAAAACTAACTGCAAATTATGTTCCCCTATGAAGCCCTTTACAAGTTTTGAGGAATATACAAGTCTACTTTATGAAATGTCTGACCATATTAAATAATACATTTTAAATATCAGTTTAATGAAGACTTTTAGATTTCTCCTTAACAGATTTTTGATAGCCACCATTTACTTCAAAGTTGAACTTAAGTTTTTTTTAATGCTAGTTTACATCAAAAAGTCTATACCTACTGCTTGTGAATATATGCATGATTAGTTATTAACAACAAAATATTAAGTATATAATAAACATCAAGTTGACTGTAATCCAATGACAAAAAGAATGACATAGAGTCATGTACCTCAGAAACAGCAGAAACACACCTTTTTTTCCTATCACTAACAAAGAAAACACAAAAATAAACAATTCTCAAAGAATCGTAGTTTTCAGAGAAATGTTCAGTTTTTTTAGGCGAAAAAAGTATGAAGAAGACAAAAGTAACACATTCTTTCTGTAACAGAAAGTCAGATTAGAAACATGCTAGCAAATTTGAATAGAACCTCTAATGGGAACATAATGAATGTACATAATACTGTGCATTCTTTTCAAAGAGTCAGTATGCCTGGTTTTCAGTTCTTTACTAAAAACTACATTTTTCTTCAGAGAAGAAAACAATTACAATGGCATTACTGGAATGGAGCTTTTTCTCTACCATCATCTGACTGGTGGTAGGCTTGAAGCCATTCACCACTTTTCAATTCTGGTGTTTGACATTTTACCAAAGCCATTTGACTCTTTAAAAAATATACCTCTTTATTTATTTTCATTGTTATAAGCATTTTTGCTTCATTTTTATTGTTGGCATTATGACAAAAGCCCCCTTTCCCCTTCCCTCTTTAAAAACTTGCATTAACAGTGGGTATTTGGGGGAACTGAAAAGAGTAAAAATCCATTACCTGCATAAAATCTGAATGTTCAGATTTTCTATACTTTAAAAAGGCAACATTTAATATAAATTCAAACAAAAGCCAAATCAGAATTGGCCAAGCATAAGAACATTGTACACTCTATTTTTATAGTGCGGTTCTGTGTACAAGAATGACTATGAAATTAAGTCATCGTATTTCTAGCCATTTTCTTCCATAAACAATAACACTCACGGCTGAAAGGATTGTTTGCAACCTTAATAGAAATTTTTTGGGGGGAATATTCTAGTCTTCAAAACAAACAGTATCTGTCAAATTCTTACCGCATAATCTAAAATGTTAATCTGAGTCCTGTACTTCATTTGTAATAAGTCTTTGTGATAAGGTTAACACTTCAACACATAACACAAATAAGAGAGCACCAAAAAATGAAAATTACTTTGCTTATGTTTCCGTATTAGAATTTTATTTGCTAAAGGGTAAAAACAGATTTGCAAAATTCACAGTTAACTTAAAACAATGGTTTTAAACCTTTTATTCCTAGCCCTTACTGCCTTCAGGAAGGAGAGAACATCTGGTTATTTAAGGAACACAATATGTTCACATTTTCTATGACTTTTGTTTCTAATTGGGTTTTAAAATTTTTTTGAATTTGAACAACTAGTTAGAACAATGTTTTTTAATCACTTCATATTTTCCAGACTGTCCTTCTTCAGACTGTCTCTCTACTTATTCAGTGGACTGTTTTTGGAAATCTGCTCAGTGGTTCTAACACGGTAAGATAAGGAAAGGAGAATTAGGACTGTGGTCTGATGAGCTAAGTACAGAGACCCTATTTATGGTGCACAGGGCATAGGATGCTACAAACAGATATTTGACATTCAGTCTCTACATAGAGCATATATTTAAACAAATTCAAATAATTCTTAGGCCACATATATATGGCAGTTTCATTTATTACAGATGTAAATAAATGTCTAATATGAATGAAGAATTTGGGTGAGCAATAGCAGTAACTAGAATTTCACTGTTTTTAAAACTAATGAAACTACAGTTCCAGTGTGGAAAGGTGCTCAGAAGACCTGGGGTCGATTGATGACTCTACCACTGATGAGCAATGCGATCTTGAATATGAGTGGGAGACCCCCCCAAAACTGTCCTCTTCTAGGGAGTGGGGACCCTCATAGTACAGGCTTCCTCTGCTAGGTGAGTGTTCTAAGAACCCATCTGTGTCAGTGTACCAGTTGGCATTGTTGTGACAGGCTGTGTTTGGCTTCAGAGAATTTTTCAGTCTTTCAGTGTGTTTGCCCATTTCATGATGGGTGATTTACGAGCACACCTGCCCACAATGCACTGAGTGTTGAGCAGATTTTGACCAAAAATGGCATGAACCCCATGCCCCCCCCTTCACCTGATCTCACGCCCAGAGACTTTTTCTTGTTTCCCAGGTGAAAAAAGACCTCAAAGGGAAACATTTTGCCGATGTGGAAGAGGTGAAACAAAACATGGCAGAATCACTAAAAAGTATCAAAATCGATGAGTGCAAAGACTGTTTTGAACAGTGGAAAAAATGTCTCGATGGGTGTATTGCATCAAATGGAAAGGACTTGGAAGGTCACTGAAGTTCAACCACGTGAGAATAAATACACATTTTTTTATAAGTATATTCTGGTTTTCTTGGAGTTCCCCCTCTAAACTTCACCTTGATCCTCAGTGTGTTCATCTACACAAGGAGGAGCTAGATTAGACTCTCTAGGTTCTTTGCAGTTCCAGAAAACCCTGACATTCTAAGTCAAGTATGTTAACTACATTCTTTGTTATGTCTTTCTTGTTCCATAATATTTGAAGATGTTAACAAGTTTTCAAATAATTCTGACACATAAGTAAATTAAGGAACTAGATGCCTTTTAAGTTCAAGTTGTGGGGTTAATTCACCATCTTGATAAAAATGGCAGCTGACAAATATATAATTGGCTATGGCTTCTGTGAAATGTGGATATGGGTTCCAGAACTACGCCAGGTGAATGAGATACACCTAGATTAGAATCAGTATGGTGTATTGGAAGAGGCTTAGCATTTGAGTCAGAATTCAATTCAGCCCTTATTTTCTTAACATAAGCATTGCAGAATACAAAGCTAAATACAAAATAAAAATGGGCAGCACCCTAAGGAGAAATAATTGAAAAAAATCAGTAAACAAACAGCTAAAATACAAGGTGCTCTGGGGACTCAAAGGGGAAAACATAGCCTACCTGATCTTGAGAATGCCATCCTGGAAAAGGGTGGATGCTGGGAATCTCAGGAGATGATGGGTGGATACAAACAAGGCCTTGGAGCCACTCTGGCTAGCTTGGAAGCTTACAGCATGTTGGCCTTGGGAAAGCTGTGTAATCTTAACTTCTCTGCACTAAACAATGGGGATAGGTAACCTACTTTGCCTACCTCCTAGCTTGTTTTGAGGACCAAATTAAGCACATCAAAGTGTGTGGGAACTGTGAAGGAATACGATCCTATTATTACAGTTTACAGGCCCATTATTGTAGTCTGTTCAAATGAGAAATCTTTCATAGTAAAGCCTATATCATGTCCGATATAAAACAACTACAGCTCAGTGAGTGTCTCAAGCTCTACTTGCAAAGTCTATTCTCAACTCAGCAACTCCACTGGGATTTAGGGATAGCAATAGTGCAAAGTGCTTTTCTGAACACTGACAATGAAGCTCAGAGTTCGTTTATTTTTGTTATTGAGCCTGCCAACAGCACTCGACATGACTGTCATGTGAAGTTGGGATATGAAAAGTATACTTACACGCCTCAGACCTCATCTTTCTACGAGTTTACTTCATAGAGACTTGTGTGTTTACAGACTTACTCTCGTCTACTTGAATCAGGGATGATTCAAATAGTTTAACTGTTTCACCGTTGCTAATAACAGAAAACATTCAAAGCACTCTGGTGTTCGGATTTTTGGAGTATATGGGTGAGGTACTAGCATCACCTTTCCCCCTACTTTTCCCCCTCTGCATAGGTGGCTTCCTTTATGACTTCATAATAGACATTATCTACACTCTAAACTCTATATAACCACTTGTGGATTTCTATAATATATATAAACTTGCTTTTTGTGCTTGTATCTTTGTAGCACTGGACTAAATCCTGTTAGACCCTAGAAGTCAGTTCTTTATGGACAAAGGATGCTCTGGGTAGGTGAATCATTAGAGACAATTCCAACCACAAAAGAGAAGACAAAGACTCAGCACGCGTGCGTTTTCCGAAATCACAAGGAGGGGTGGTAGCAGTGGCAAGATTTGACCTAACGTTCCAATTCCCACTCAGGCTATTTGCAGGACACTATGCTGTGACAGATCTACAATGAGGTGACCTTAGTTGTCATCTGATTTTTACTGAATAATGCCAATGGGTCAGCCAATCTATAAACTTAAAACTGTCACTCTGAGTTAGCTATCTGAAAGCCCCTTAACGCTATACATCTTTATATTTTCCTATTGATATCATCCACGAACTTGCTCTTAAGAGCAAGTCAAACATGATTTCACCAGCATTTTAAACTATTCCTTTCTCCTGTGCAATTTCTTATGTTTCAGAAATACCAGTTTAAGGTTCTGTATTTTGGACCATTATCTTAGTTATGTTTTTACTTGGTAAGATCCTGAATGTAAAAAAGTAGGGATTATTGTTTTTTTAGATATGCTATTATTTTTTTCTCTTAAACCTTGGAAAATATATTTTTGAATGCTTATAGACTTGGCTTCATGATGTTCATATATTACATATACTACATTATTGAGATAAAAGTACTCTATTAAAATCACAGATTACACTAATAACATTGACAGATTTAGTATATAGAATTCTGCAATTAAAATAGTGAATGATTCATAGTAAGATCAACCATAATTAGCTAGGGAAAAATTACGACAATTGATAGATTTAGATAACATACTCATTTCTTCCTTCAACTAAACCATGCAAATCATGCAAGCAGAAAATTCAAATAGTTATTTTTGCAACTTTCCCCACTCTGTATCACTCTAAGAATTCCTAATGCTGAGTTGACAGAACTTACCCTAAGTTTGCAGACCAAAGCTCATTGGACAGCAACCTCATTAATTTTTTTTCTAGATATTTCATAATCTTGTTTTTTTAAAATAAACACCACTTATATATGACATATATATATATATAAAATAAAATATGGGACTTGATTTTCATAGTCAGATGGTTTAACCTTACCAGAAAAAAAAATGCTATCTTATGTATGAGAGGAACAACCGACTGTATTTCTAATACTTAATGAAATTTTGTGTTAAGAGAAATTACATACAATGTATTTCTGCAGAAAATAGATAGCGGTATAAGGAAATAAATCATTTCCAATCAATCCAAGAATAAATAGAGAATATACTCAAATGTTGAAGTTAACAACCGAGGAAAGGGCAGAAATCCTTCTGAATCAAAGTGTGCATTGAATGTGGAGGCCCAGGTTGCTCAGACAGAGCTTTGGCAATGGGATCCACAGACAGACCGACGTGAAGACAGTCTGACAACTGCCAACAAGACAGCTGGGAGTTCTGCCAAAGAGCCAAAGGCTGGGACCACCACCCACTGCCTGGCATTCTCCTACTCGTGTTTGAAGCTTTCTCTCTTATATTTCATCCAATATTTTTGTTTGGCTCAAACGCATCAAGAATTCACACATTTTTTTAGATCATTAAATGTTCTTATTTTCAAGAAATATACCATTAGTTGTAAAAGAGCACACTTTTCCTCGGAAGTGTAAAGAAAATTTTGGTGACTTGCTTTAAGTTCAACTAGAGAAATCAGCATTATAGTTTGTTTAAATCTTTATTTTATTAGGTTCCTCTTCACCCACCAAATAAGAACTACGTATTCATAATACGGAATATTTCAGTATTTCATTGTATCATAAACTGTTACTGCACTCGTCCTTTTTATAGCTCTGATATCTTGGTCTTCTCCACAGAGCCCCCGAGGTTCTACTTGGGTGAGTGGGCCTTGTGCGGAGTTGCAGTTATAATGAAGGCAGCTACAAGGAGAAGCAGTTGTTCATCTACCTTCTTGTATTACGAGGAAGGCAGGAGAGCAGGACAACCTTCTAGGTAATAAGAGACGTGTGCTCCCGTTAATTTGCCTGCTGAGTTGCTAGGCAATGAGGTATATGAGTTCTGGTCTACAACTCTAGGCAAATTCTTTCATTAGGCAAATTTTCTGCTATTAGACAAATTCCACGTTAGGAATTCTCCAGAGAGAATCCAATTTTTCATCCAACTTAAGATTGTGCATCTCCTACTTGGAAGCTTACCTTTGGATCTCGAAGGAACAGAGCCTTGAGGATCAGTGAGTGGACATCCCCAATCCGTGGGTAATGCATCAGAAGGCCGAGACAGGTCTGGTAGTTACTAGAGATCACTAAATAAGAGGAAAAAAATAATTCAGAAGCAATATTTTTAAAGACGTCTGCTTTACTGAGTAAAAACGTAACTGAGATTCAAAGAAAGCAAAGCAATAATTCAACTGATTTGATAAAAGGAAATAGGGAGAAGGGATCTTTACCAATGGCCTTTGAATCAACACACTGTACTGTTAACTGCAATCTCATTTATCCTCAGGGTGTGTTGAAAGGGAAAGCCTCAGACATAGATGTATGTGTGCATTTGCAATATAAATAAATGCTTAGAAGCACGCATGTTTACTGCCATTTATATGGCTGTGTTTAAATGTCTCCAGTTTTGCTGTTTAGAAATTACAAAAATCTCACGAATGGGAAAAAAACAGTTTAAAATTTTCATAAAATAATATCTACCCCGATTATTATGATTCATAACTTACATGTTGTGCATATTCCTTTGTATCTATAAACATTACATAATTCACCACTTAAAAATGTCGATATCTTCCAATTATTTGTTTTTCTAAAGGTAATAAGAAATTTAAGGAAACTATCTATGCAGCATTTCTTGGAGGAAAAATGGCAAAATCTTCATAGATGAGCCTAACTGTGTGCCTTAGACTGTCATTTAATTCTTTTTCAAATCAACCTAATTATGGGCACAATTATTAAACACATCTTTCAGGCAGGTCTATGTAAACTACTTCATTTCTTGGCAATCCATCTGCTGCTGCTGTCATAGTCAGGCCTACTGAGGACGCTTGTTTTGTAAGCCACACTGACTGCCTACACATCACTGATTGTGAAGAAACTTCATGGTTACAACTTCCTGTGGCTGCAACCGAATCTTTTTTATTAATCAGAGTAGTTGAAAAAAATTCCATGGGAAAACAACTGTCATTCAACAGAAACAACACCACTTGCAAAATAAATAATTGCTTATGGTCAGAAATACCACCGATTCATAGATTTTTTTCCCCCTTGTGTTGGAAACACCATTTCTTGCTATAGTTTCTCTCTCACCCCTCCCTCTGCCCATGAACATTATGGGGAAAGAAGACAGGACTGGGAAAAATGAATAATTATAATCTATGTAAGGAACCACTTTATCATCTTCATTTCCGTTGCTGATCTGACAGCTTGTAATTTCATACATCTGCTTTCATTTGTAAAGTACTCACTTACCCTACCCTTTCTGTATCCGTTCAGACTCTCCTTTCCTTGTTTGTACATTTTGTCATGCTCGCATTCAGTGCCTTGTTGTCCTTTCTATCTAGAAGTCAAAAAGCTAGGATCCTGAGCACAGTATAATGTTTGCTTGTACTCCTTTGAGATCTAACAAATAAATAAAACTTAATTCATTTTATAACTCATCAAGTTATTCTCCCAAATGCTGTAATGATGACATATTAGTAACACACCCAGGAAGTATTCTTGTAGATTTCTGAAATGGCGATGAGCTTGGGGTACGAAGGTGTGGGTTGGAATCCTGAGACACCATTTGAACCTTTCACAAAAAGTTGCCAGAAGATTAAGTGACGTAATCTATGTGACTGATTTATAGCAGCTGCTCAAAAACCTGCTCAAGAGAACTTCTCTAAGCTTAAATGTAGTCATTTGGAAAACAATTTTCTCATTAAAAGAACTACATGCCCACCCCATTCAATTTAATAGTTACATCTGGAGTACCTAATCCACAGCACGCCCTATGCTAGGAGG
Organism: Carollia perspicillata; assembly: GCA_004027735.1. Lineage (NCBI taxonomy): Eukaryota > Metazoa > Chordata > Mammalia > Chiroptera > Phyllostomidae > Carollia > Carollia perspicillata. The sequence continues at coordinate 21,258 of PVKM010016291.1, forward strand.
GGACACAGAGGCGAACACAGCACAGTCCCCGCCACGAGGAAAAGTAAACTACAGAAGGGCAGGTGTGCAACAACAAGAAGTTACTACTCCTACCACCACTAAGATGCCAATGGATTCCTGAAGGCTTTCTGAGACTAGGCCCTACGCCAAGAACTTTATCTGCATTAGCTCATTAGGTTTCTACAACAATCTTATTATATAAGGGTACAGTTATTATCCCTGTTTTACAGGTGAGAAAACTGATGCTCGGAAAGTTGTGACATTTCTCCAAATCACACAAGCCCTTGGTGTGTAACGCCAGGTATAGTAAATATTTAGAAACAGGCATAAATTCTTGTATTTAGGTATAACTAGCATATGAAACAAACAATCATGGGTTAAACATAAACCAGAAATAACGAGCTAAAAACAAAACCTTAAATTAAGGCTTTAACATAATTTATTGTGTCTTTTCACTGAAAACAAAGCCAATTTGTGTTAAGTGTCCTGCAAAACAACCAGGCACGCACAGGGCATCCAATGCACGCAATGTGCTCTGGAAACACATTTGCTGAGGGCTTACTACATGGAGGGAAAACTGTACAGTTACTATGCGCAGTGTCTTCAACTATTTAAAAACCCGTACTAGTTCAACTTCCCCAGCTATAAAATGGCAACCTTCAAAATGGGCTTCAAATGGACCAGACAACCAGGTGAGGGTAGGGAGTAAATCATAAATAAAAATAACAAAACTTTCATTCTTTGCAGGCTGGGAGAAAGCCAAGTATAAAACAAGGTCATGTCCTTCTCCATATAAAGTGATTTTCACCCAGTGTTTAAGACCCTTGTAAGATTTTGTCCTTGATGGCCCTCATTTCTCTATTAGCTTTTGGGTAGAATAACATCAGACTTTTAAATTAAATTTTTGGAAAGAGGATAATTTCGAATTCGGAGTAGCACACTCTTTGTCTAGTGGAAGACTTTACTCAAGAATTTACACCTCTGAACACACAAAGGTGTATGTTATGCCAAAACTCTTGCCAATTGAAAGGCAGTGAGTAAGCAAGCATCAAGGGCAGAATTACTGGCGCCCAGGGTGTGAGCCCTGGAGAAAGAACAGGGTATCAGACAAGTCAGAATGACAACATGCTAAGTCCACAGCACCACTGGTACTCGCTGTGGAATTTTCAGCAAACCACTTAACTGCACAGGCGCAAGTTTTCTCTGCCATCCCCATCTCATGACCCATCAAGGAGGTGATTTTCAACCTTCTTCCTCTCCTGGCGCACATACGCTAATTACTAAAATTCTGCAATAACCAAAAAATATATTTCTTGCCGATCTGACCAAAAGAATAGGTATAATTTTGATTCATTCACACCAGATGGCTATTGTTGTGTTGGCTGCTGTCATTTTTTTAATTGACAATCTAAGGGAGAAAAGGTCAGTGCCCCTAAATAGGTAGGTATAGCATGTTTACAAATTCTTGCAGCGCACCGGTATGCCTGCCTCAGCACGCTGGTTGAAAATCGCTACATTACGGGAATAAATGAGCCAATACAGTGCAAAAACCTTCAAGCATTTCATTGCAACTTATTACCATTAATGCAATGATGGTAGGCATATACTCAGAGTCTGGGCCCGAGTTCTATTTCCACATCTCAAAAGTGTCATTGAAATGAAGTCTGAAAAAATTGGTGTGCAGTAAAATTTAGGAAAGAAACTGCAAGCCTGATTCATAGTTTTGCCTCTCTTAATTTTTAATCCAAATGAAGAAAAACCATAGGTCAGTTTATTTATTTATTAATTAGTTAATATGAATATAAATCTGTAGGCATATTTTATTTCTTTAAACTTAGTGATTTTTAATGCCATGCTTAGAATTATAGTCTGTCAGTAAAAGTGTTTGAAGTATAGAAAATAATCAAGGAAGAAGTTCTGACAATATCCATTTTTTTTTGTTAGACTTTGTGTATTCACTCATTTAACAAACATTTGTTAAATAACCATTTTGCTCCATACACTGAGCTAAGTCTCAAGGATATGACAAGAAGTAAGACACCGTCTCAACTTTCTCTTCATGTTCCAGTGGAAGAGAAGCATAAAACTAATTGCAACACAGGACAGAGCTGGTGACAGTGACATGTGCTAAGGGCTGCGACAACTCCTAGATTGGAAGACTGAGAGGCCAGTGAGGGTGTCAGCCAACAGCACGTGGAAGCACCGGAAGGCAGGCCACTGAGCAGCCCCTAGGGCCAGGATGCTAAGAAGAAATGGAGACTTGGAAGGCGAAAAGTGGGTGGCAGTTTTGCTTATACAGAGGGGACATGGAGTTTAGATTTTACTGTCTTTGTTAGCATTCACTGAAAGATTGTAAGTAATGTGATTAGATTTGTCTTTCAGAAAGGCTGGTGCCGGTAAGGGTGATCAGTGGGAGGGAGGGAAAGAGGAAAAGAGGCAGGGGGTGATGCGAAGTTCCCAGTAACCCTGCAGAGGAGAGAAGAACACCTGAAAGCAAGGAATGGGAAAGGGGTGCAATGGGCAGAAGTTGCTGGAAAACTGGACAGGTCTTCCTTCCTATGTGATTAAGTTTGGGGAGTGTGTGCTTATGACAAAGGAACAGAAAAGAAACAGCAGGTAGAACTTAAAAAAAAATTAGCTAATTTATATAAGGCTACTCAGATGATATAGCAACTTTTAATTATTTCTTTGTGAAAGTTTTGAAGACAGTTTTTATTTTTATGAAAGTTATGCACGTACTTGATTATAGAGTCAGATCACTTGTTAAGTCTGGTTATAAAACCATACTTGCTGTCTCCTGCCCCCATTTCCCGCTCCCCAGAAGCACTTGCTTTCTTTTAGCTGATTAAGAAGTATTTACCTTCCATATTGTGAAAAACACGTGAATGTTACTAGTTCTTATTTTAAATGCTATCCACTGGCTTCCCATCTGAGAAGACAAAACTTAACTTGTCCTCGGCACGGAAACCCATGCGCCACACGTGCATTCTTTGTCTCCCTCCCTGAATGTTTGGTATTTTTTCAATTTCACGTTTTGTTTGTTTTTTTCAGGAAATTTCTCTGGAGGCCTCTGGTCTACTCCCTTATCCTGGGGATGTCTCTTATTTCTTGCAAGTGTCATTCCCTTATTTCCTGGAGCGACTAGCTTATTCTTTCTTGCTGTATTCCCTCATTTAGTGGAGCAACATCCTCCAAAAGTTGTTGCACAGGGCATGGATTTATTGAAATCTTCTGTCTGAAAGATTTTCTATTGGCACTTAATAGTTGGACTAGGTATAGAATTCCAGGTTGGAAATAACTTTTCCTTTAAATGTTGGGAATACTGTTCCAGAATTTTCAGGTTTCCAGTTCAAAAGCCTCAACCCATTCTTTTCCTAGTCCTCTACGTGATTTGTTTTTCTTCTCTTTCCCCACTAATGTTCTGTAAATTCATGATAACGTACCTTGGGCCTATTTTCATAATGAGCCCTTTCAATGTAGAAATTCATGTTTTTCTGTTTAACTAGAAATGGCTAATTGTTTCTTGGATGATTTTCTCCCTGCTGCTTATTTTGCGTTTGTTATTCTCTCTCTCTCTCTCTCTCTCTCTCTTTTAAAGATATCTCATCTAGATGGACTTTCCCAGCCTGAATCTCTAATTTTCTTTCTTTTCTAACTCTGTTTTAGGTGTGCTTTCTGGGGCACTTTTTCTACTTTCTATTCCGGCCACCTTATTTTCATCACACTTCGATGTTCAATCACACTTCCTCCTTTATGTGTTTTCCGGCTCCCCCAGGAGATTTCTCCTGTCGGCACGGTCTGTGTGCCCCAGTTACTTCCACCCTGGCTGCTCGTTTAGATGTCTGCTCTCATTCCCTGCTTTCCTGAAGTGCTGGGTGCTTTTTGGCTATCTGCCCCTGTGTGAGCCTGGGGCGGCACAGTACAAGGGTAACTTCGAGATCGCTGCATGTGCAGAGAGGGATGGGTCTGTCAACTCTGGGGTTATCCCGGGTCACTTCTTGGGCAATTCTTCAGCCTGGACTTTTAGGCCTTTTCCCTGAGGCTGATGAGATACTCCCACAGAGGAGTCTGCCGGGCTTCCTCCTGAAGGGAGACAGTCTGGCTTCAGTTCAGTGTTCTGTTATTTGAGATGGTGAAGAATACCTGTTTCTTCAATATTCACTGAGAAGTGCCTTGAGTTCCTAGGTAAGATACCCTCCATTTTGCCATCTCCAGAGGATAAATCCTGGAGGTAAAGTTGCAGATCTGGGTACAGCAGCTTCCTAAATAGACTATCAACCAGTTCTCGTTTTCAGTCTTACCTCTTCCTCCCGATCCCCAGCAATTTCCAGAGGTTCTTAGCACTGCAAACTTCTACACTTTCAGGAATTTCTACACTTTTTGCTTTCTCCATGGTCACTTTTGTATTTAGGTTTCTTAGATCTGCTACATCAGTTACCACTGATCCATCTATGTTCCTGCTTCCACAACTGCCATAATCTCCTTCCTATGTCTGTGTCTGTAGGTTTACGCTATTTTAATGGGGTTTGGGGAGCAATGGAGGTAAATGTGATATGGTAGGCAGTTAGACAGACATGAGAAGAGTAGGAATGATAAACCAGGTACTGAAAGTCACCAGAGTAGAAAGCCCTAGCATGCCTAGCAACAGACAATTGTAAGGCGGGACCTTGACCCAAGAGTGACCTTTCCTCCTCTAGCTCTTCACTGGTCATGAGGTTCAGACCCTTTCCTGACATTTCCTCACCTGGCATGTTGCTAGTCACGCAGTAGATCCCCTTAGAGAAGGAAAAGAGGGGCCTGAGAAGAGCCTCATACATGGCCTTGTAAGGCCACTCCTTTAAGCATTAAGCCCTAAGGACAGTGAGGTTCTGACCCGCGTCAAATAAGAACAAAGCCTTGAGTGTGCTGACCAGAGACAGAGTTTTGGTCAACTAGAGATAACAGCTAGGCCTCAACTGTGTTTCAGCTCCAGGCCAGCAAAGCAGCAAGACCAGGGTGAGCGATGCCATGGCTAACATCAGGACCAGCTGCAAGGACTAATGACCTCCTCCACTGGCACTGACCAATAGTAGAGAACATGACCTTGAAAGGACACACTCTGAAAGCTGATGAATACTCTATCGAGATCCTCCTGGGGCCTCCAGACAAAAGGACCCGGCTTGTGCGTGCACACCCTCTCTCTCAGGCATGCTTGAGCCTTTCCTTCCCCTTTCGTCCCCCAAGGTGCTTGCCTTTTCTTTCTTTTCCCTAATCTCTGAGGGGGCCCTTCTTTTGACTCCGTAACTCATTTCCTGAGCTCATGAAGCCTGGCTGGCTCACTTCTACCTCTGCGACTTTCTAAATAAACTTTTGTTTGTATTTGAGTCTTGGCTCTGAATTCTTTCTTAGCCAAAAGTCAAGGACTGAGGTCTAACATATGGTGCCAATCACCAGTAACACATGCATCTCACATCTGACATTCTCAATCACTTCTTTAATGATGTTTCCACTCAGCACCTAGGCATGCAAATTGAAGGGGAGGAAGAATCGAGGCGGGGAAGAAACTGGGTGGATGAACTTGGGGATGTAAATAGTCGGAAAGCCAAAGAGTACCAACTCCCTTTCTCTAATCATCAGAGGGAACAGCCCCAGTCAACTTGCAGGACTACTTGCATTCTCTTTTGGCAGCAACAGGTGGACACAGAATCTTGAGCATTCTTGTG
>PVKM010016292.1:0-26956 GCA_004027735.1 Carollia perspicillata
GTGTATTGGGTAGAAAATTATATTTCTGGTTTTTATATTACCCAAAAAAAGTCAGTATGATTTAGGTTCTTTGTTTCCCCATGTTATTAACATTTATGGGCATATGGCTCTCTCCCCTTTTATCTTAAGTGTATATAATTTTACTGGCTCTGCAGGAAAAACAGATACCCTTAGGTTCTGAACTGATGTTGGAGGAAATAAGCTCACTTTTGGCTCACACCTAATAACATTAACATTATTGTTCAGAAAAAGATAGCAGGCTATGACTTAAATGTTTTAATATATCCCTTCAGCCATTGAATAAAGAGTGAATTGTCCCTACTGATAAACATTATAACCCGTATCAAACTGTGAATGATGTCTAGTTACTCTATTTTTGCCACCTAAGCAGAGGAAAACATTGTGATGGGCAGCCCTTCAGTGACTTTCAGAATTTAGGTATTTAGCACCTCGTCACATATTGCTCAGAGAACATCCTTTCCAATGATTTCAGAGGGAGAACAAAGGGGAATGGAAAGGAGAATTGACTGAATATTCGTGACATTGGGCAATGGAACCTCTCTAAGTTTCCCCGCTGGCAAAGCAAAAAAGAGAATTTCATCTTCACAGGGTGGCTGTGACTAGTAAGAAGGATGATGTAGTAATATGAAAACAATTTGTAAAGCATTGTGTTGGTTGTTATTATTGCATAAATATGAGCACTGAGCACATTAAGAAAGACCCTATAAAATTTGGTGCTTTAGCACTGAAGGTAGTCATTAACCAGAGAGGCAGGGAGAGGACAGACTGCACACTGTTGTCCCTGGCATTACAAAATCCACTCCCAGGATTTCCTGGTTTGCAGTGCCATTCATGCTCGGTCAAGGCCAAGGGTCCATTCCGCCTCTCAGAGCAAAGGAACTCCTCCTCCAGCAAAGATGTCTGATGTGGCTGACGTCATCCACTTTTACATCAGTAAATGTGGCAATATCAATGGAAAGGAAAGGAAGGGATTAGCATTCTCTTGGGGGACTTCAGGGAAGCTTTTCCAACTGGGGAGAGATGGGCAGGAACTAGGATGTAGACAGCTAATGGGCGTTAACTAAATGCACCACGAGGAAAGCTGCCCCAGTGAAATACAGGCCAACTCCTTCTGTCTCCACATACACACCTTAGTCCTGTGCACACAGTAGTCTCACACTCCAAGTCGGAGTCAAAGGTAACAGACCAGATGGCCCCAGTGTCCTGCGCGTACAAAGACGGCCCGTGGCTGAAGAGATCTGCTCTGTTTTCTGTAAGCAGAAATTCTGTCCACCCCCATCATCATCTTCCTTTGCGGCAACAGAGACAAACAAAGGGGATTTTCCTGAGCAGCATGAATGACAAAGAAATGAGGCAAATTATTGAGAAACTGATGGGTGTTCGCTCAAGAGCAACAAATATGATTTATAATCCTGGAGGGCCTGCCTTCAGAGGGAAGATGAAAGAGACAAGCCTCCCAGCATGACCGCTGGCCCTTACTAGCAGGGATTGGCTCACCGGCCACAAGTACTTGAAGGGTGTAAGTGGCAGGGGCAGAGAAATCATTTAGTGTGGTCTAAGGGGATAGCAGGAGGAGGGATGGAAATGAAAGTCAGAACAAAGATGATTTAGGCGGCTGAACAAGTCTCATGCCCTAATGGAGAGATCTATTATAGACTGTGCAGCCCCGTCCCTCGGGACGGGTGGAAGCCCCATCACTCGTGCCATTTACAATTGGAAGAGGCACTAAATAGTAGATCAGCATATTGGAGAGGGCAAAACCACCACATGCCCTTAGAGAGTCAGTGGAATGACTTAATAGGTCTTTTCCATCTCAAATTACTGTGATGTGGCTTGCGCGCATGGGGACCTGAGTTGCTGGAATAATTTTCCATCATCTAGGTTTCTTTTCTGCTACTACTGGGCCTTGGTGGAGAAATGATCATAGGTAATGGAGAGCAGTTTTTGCATTATAAATGGAAGTCCACAGGGTACTGATGCTTTGGTGTGAAAGCAAAACTGACTAGATTATGTTTTGCACTGAGAGGTCAGTGTGAATAAATACACATAAATACACACATACCAACTGAGACCCAAGACAACACACACATATTGATTGAGGCCCAAGGCAAAGGGCAAGGAGCTCTGCCACAATTGGATAGTGGCTGCATAAATAAAAGTTCAAGTAGTTTACTTTCTAATCTAGAAAAATCAATGGCCAAACACTGAAACTTGATCTTTTTAAAAATTTAAGAAAAACATCATTTGGCTTTCGAAACCTATTAAGGAGCATTTATTGTGCAGAAACTTGAGGACCCGTGTCTCAAATGTGTTTATGCTGTATTTCTGTCCACAGCTGCAGTTGTTTTAGCAACTGACACAACTTGAAACTCCTGGTGGTCCAGAAGGGCACGTGTGGGCCTGAGGCAGTGCCAACCCGGGGAAGCAGCTGCAAGGAATGGGCCCAGCCCGGTCAGGTGGAAGCTGAGGCAGGCAGAGGAGGGCCAGTGTCACTGTGACTGCTAGCAGGAACACAGCTGTGGCCATAACTACCCCTCTCAGCCAGAGGATGACACAGAAGCAGGGGGACAAAAATGGCCAGAGGGTGACAGGAGGGCGAGGCAGTGAGAAAGTAAGACAAAGAATCTAGTCTAGGAGGAGGGCAAACCCACAGATGTTAAGTTCTTCGCAGGTGGAGGATATCACAGTTCCTGATAAAAATATTGTATGTGGTTGGGTGTTACTTAAACTTGACGTTCTGGAACACTGACATTTGCTACACATTCAGGGTCTGACTTACACCTGACAGATATAGGTCAACCCTCATCCTGCTGCTCTCGGCAGCTGTAACCAATGGGAAACCGAGCTGCCCAGCACACCAGTTTAAGCTGCTGCTAATAGATGGAAATCAACCTAACCCCATTTCCTGCCTCTCTGCTATCCTCACTTGTCTATTCATGGCCAGTTTAGGCACAGGCTGAGCTGCTGGCTGCTGTCACCGCTGGGAGACTGAAGGGGGAGAATCTGTTGCCGGCAAGTTCCGTCTCATCTAGGTGAAAGATGTGTTATTAAGTCTTTAAAAGGAGGTCTGTGTAAGATACGATACTCCCTCATTAGCCAAAGGGTTATCCTAAATTCATGACAGATTTTACCGACTTTCACTTCAGTGAAATTTCAGAGATGTCCAAAAAGAGGGACATCCGTGACAGAGGCCTGTTTCGGAAAGGATCCTGCAGAGGTTCAATGACTTTGCCCAAGGTTATTCAGAGAGATGGTGGCAGACGCAGAAAGAGAATTAAGGGAGTGGTCTGAGAGTCAATGGGAGAAATTTTCAAACGAAATCTGGAGACAGAACATCATCACTGGCTATCACTGATTTAATGAAGGCCCTTGCATCCGGCTAAATGTGTTGGAAATCCCAGATCAGTAACACGCACTCCTCCACCCTCGGTGTTCAGACTTAACTGAAAAGTGAGTTCAGGTGTTTTCCTATGCGCGGATTTTTTAAAATGTCCAACCCATTCTCCATGAGAATGACATTTAATCAAGCTCATTCTGGTCATGAGGCTCAACCGTTTACTCACTAGATGCCATGGAATTGACAGAAAAACAAGCTTCACGCTGGACGGTCTGTTGTAAGGACATACCTTCCCACAGGCTTTTGTGCCGTCTCTCTCTTCCGCCCTGTATTCCGGGACGACTGGGCTAAACAAGAACTCCAGAAGCAGAGCATTCCACAGCTCAGACTCTTTGATTCAGATAGATTGCTGTTTTCCTTGTCGTCACTTTAAGAGAACAAATGAATTCCTGAAACTACTTTTTCCCACTACTTAAGCTTCCAGAGGATCCTCCGGACTGAAAGTTGTCCATGTTCTAAAATAACAGGTTACTTCATGTTCTTTGTGTTTAAAGAAATGAAATTAGGCTTGTTAAATAATATTTAAAGGAAAATAAAAATCACCCATAAACTTACCAGCCAGTGACAACCACATAAACATTTTTTGTGTTTCCTTATTTCTACAAACATATATATACTTTCCCAAATTTATCATAAATGTTTCAAAGGGTTTTCATATAAATCCAAATTGCCCTTCAGAAAATTATATCACTTATAATTCATTTTCAGTGAATAATGTAGTTTGTTAAAAAGCAAACACACTTTAAATTTGAGAGTTGAACAGTGACACCTCGCTGCTGTACTTTTTCTTGTGTCTTCCGCACTCCTAAGGTTGACCACTTCTCCTCTCCAGTTGTGGTCAGTATTAGAGGACATTGTATTTACTTTGCAACAAAAATGTTGGGTCTTGATTAACATAAACCAAGGATGGGAATCCAGCTTCTCCTGCTAGTAGTGAATGGTTCAAAATCAGAAAGTAGCATTCCTCTGACAGCAGATTTGGTCCAGCTTGTTCCTACATTGACTCAGTACGGCAAGAGCAGGACTTGTGTTTCATTGGTAGGAAAGAAAATGCATTTCTCCTTTGATGGATGTGATCAGGGAAGCTTGTTGCCTCCAGTAGTCGCTAGGTACCATCTTATTCCTGAGAGAAAGCATCCTGTTCTCCTGCTTACATGAAAAAAATACATCGCCTGAGTGTTTACGTCAGTTGGAGTTTGAGTTTCAGTTTTTACAGTGAAATGCTGTCATAACGTGTTCCGTTCTGTGGGAAGTTTTGTTTAGTTTTCGGTCATTCTTGTTGGGCATTATTCGTGTTTCGTTGTTGATGTGGCAGGAACTCTACTGAGGATATAATCTTACTTGTCTTTATATTATGAATGTCTCCAAGTTTATCACTTGTCATTTGCCCTTTACTCTTGTTTAATGTGAAGAAGATTATAAGTTAGATCTATTAAGTCTATCAGTGTTTTTCTTTGTGATATAGCTATATTCCATTGCTTTTACTTTTATTCGTTCATTCACTAGAAACAGAAAAAAGTGTGTGTGAGCGTGCATGCCCGCGCGCGCGCGCATGTGTGTGTGTGTGTGAACTACATAGTGCCAGGCACTATGAGAGGCAATTAAGACTTTATAACCAGTCAATAAAGACACAGTTCTTGCCCTCATGGAGTTTATACCCTAGTGGGGATTGAGAATGGGTTAGAAATTAACTGAAAAGCCACACAAATGAGTGTGTGCTGCTAATGGAATGATCCCACAACGGGAAGGTCACAACCTATGAGGGCTCTAATAGGAGGGTTAGGTCTAGTTAGGGAAGCCAGGAGAAGCTTTCCTGTCCATTGGTGATTAGCTACGAATGATAAAGAGAAGCTGGGCAGCTAGAGTAAGAGTCAGGTCCTCAGGAGGAAGCACAGGACAGATGAAGGACTAACGGAGTGTAAATATAGCCCACATCCTAAGGGGGCCTGGTGTAAGATGAAGGTAGAAAGGGGGGATGCTGACCACGCTTAATATGACCAATAAGCCCATGTTAAGGAGTCGTGCCTCTTCCCTAAGATCTACAGGAAATCATTAAAGGTGTCGTCTTCGACAACCACAGTACCTTTACCTCCAATATCCAATGCAGTCCTGTAGATTTTGCTTTCTAGGTGTCTCCTTCAATCTATCCATGTCAATCCATGCATTTCTGTCCATCTTCACCAATGCTTCCTCGGCCCATTCTAGTATTCCTTCTGCCTGGACTAATGGAATAGGCTCCTTAGGGATCTGTTAGCACCAGCCCTTGCCCTACTCCAATCCATTTCTACATGGTTATGACAATACAGATCTGACGCTGGTATCATTTGGTGACATGAAAAACACTGGCAGAGGACCAGTTGGGTTTTTTTGTTAGCTTTTTTAGAGGAGAGGCTATGGAGTGGGCAGTCGATATGTTTAATTTTGGACCTACTGAGTTTGAAATATCCTTGGAATGTTCTAGGGAAGAAGCCAAGTAGGAGGTGAGTATCAGGTAGATATCTTCTGTTTACCCATTTGGAACCATTCTCTGCCTTGCTCTGCTCTGCTTCATGGCCAGAGAGACTGGCCTGTATGGAATGCACCAAGATCTCACGTATCCTAGTGCCCGCCTCCCCTGTCCTCTGGCTTCTACTTGGGTTCAGCCAATGGGAGGTACAGGCAGCAGACTGAAGGAAGAGAGCGAAGGCTGCTATTCATTGCGCATTATCCACACCCCACATTCTCTCGTACCCTTCCCCTCCTGCCTCCATGCCCTACCCCCTCCTTTTTCCACTGCACCTTCAAATCCTCCTCCTTCGCCTCCTCCTCCCTCTGCCCTTCTTCCTCCCACCTCTTCCTCCTTGCCCTTTTGTCCAGTAACCATTTCTACCTCCTTAGTTCTTTAGGCCAAGGTAGTAATAGCGCCCTGAGATACTGTATCAATATGCTCTGCTGCTTTCTCCAAATCCTTTGTAAATGACCTCTTAACTGTGGGAGCAGGGGGTGGGCGGGTCAGGGCAGAGCAGTGGGGGGAAATTGGGACAACTGTTACAGAATAATGATACAAAAATTACTTTACAAAAAAACAAAAAAAAAATAAAACCTCCTTAATCACCCATCTTGAGGGTGCCACCTGTTTGTTTCAGGGACCCTGACTAACATTCTGATGAGTAAGAAATAACTGGGCTAGAGTTCAATTTAGTCGCCTGCATCGAGGCGGTAATTGGAGCCCTGGGTACGGATGTAGGTACCTTGGGAGGCAGTGTGGAGAAGGAATGGGCCCTGAGGAACTCAAATGTTGAGTAGCCTCCAGAGGAAGATAATTCTGCAAGAAAATTGGAGAAGTAGTGGCCAAAGTGACAGAAAATTCAGGGCCATGTGTGTCATAGGAAGCCAAAAAAAAAAAAAAAGCGAAAGGAAGAAAAAGGATTGGTAGTCAAGACTATCGATTGGTCAGCAGAGTCACTGGATATAGTGACTTACAGTATCCTGTATTTGTTACCTATTTTGTGTTCCCTTCTTTTTAATGGTTTACATTTTTTACTTTAATTCATTTTCAATAAATACAGTGAAATTTATTTCGAAAACAGTTTAAGGTGAAAAATTAACTACTATTCCTTGCCATTATTTAAACATAGTTTACTAAACAGTTCATCACTTTTTCTATTAGCATTATTTCCTTCATCACACACTGTTTTTAAAAGTAGCAAGAGGTGTTTGAGCACTTCCTGTTGGATGTTTAAGAGCTTTCAGTTTGACTGTACTATAGTGGTGCAACGATTGTCTCTTTGTCATACATTTTAGGATGGATTACAGCAAATCTATCCTCTTAATTCTTTTTTACACTTTTTTTTTGAAATCCTCACCTGAGACGATGTTCATTGATTTTAGAGAGATAGGAAGAGATAGGAAGGAAGGGAGGGGGAGAGAGACAGACAGACATCTATGTGAGAGAGAAAAATCGATGGGTTGCCTCCCATGTGTGCCCCAACCAGGGATCGAACCTGCAACCTCGACATGTGCCAGGGGATGATGCTTCGACCAACCGAGCAACCTGACCAGGGCTTACTTCTTCATTCTTAATTTTCAGAATTCTATCAATAGCTCCATTTGTTCTTCCACGTGAACTTTAGAATTGTTTCTCAGCTTAAAAAATCTTCACTAGGATTTTGTTTGGGATTGTTTTAATCCTGTAAATTAAATTGGGAAGAATTTAAACCTTTTTTATATTTAGTAATTTAGCCAGAAACTTGATATAATATTTTCCTCTACTGTCTGTGCTTTTCTGACCTCAGAAATCCCTCCCTTCATATAAGTGAAAAGGACATTCTCCTATACCGCCTTCAAAGTTTTAAAGCTGTACCCTAATAGTCTTTCATCCGCCCAGAATTGAGTTTTTTGCATGTGGTATGAGGTAAGGGTTCAGAATAATTTTCTCCTATGCGAATAACTAGCTACCTTCAGCATCATTTATTTAAAGCCCATGCTTTCTCAGCTGACGTTCAGGGTCAGCTCTGCTACATTGGAGAATCAGCTTTCCAAGTTCCACTATCAATTCCTCAGTGCCCGCATGCCAAAATAGCTGTCTTGTTGGGATTTTAAATGTAATTAAATAAACCTATGGATCAATTTGAAAAGGAGTGACAACTTTATAATTTTGAATCTTCCTATCCATGATGATAGTATGTCTTTCCATTTGCTTAAGTATCTTTTTATTTTTCTCAGTGACGTATTTTATGTATAAGGTCTTATTCACATTTGTTAAAATTTATCATTAGGTAGTTAATATTTTTGATAGTTCCATAAATAATGTTTTATTGTATATTCTAATTGCTGTTGGTGTATAGAAATGCATTTTTAAAATACTGACCTTGTATGTAGCAAATTTACCAAAAATTCTCCATTCTAATTTATATATAGATTCTTTTGTATTTCCTATGTAATAATTATCTCCTGCAAATGATGATTCTTTAGTGTCTTCCTCTCTAATCATTATAAATTGCATATAAATTTTGTACCATCTGATATTCCCAATATCTGACTAACATTTTTGCTGGTGATAGTCAGTTGCTTGTTACTTTTGTTGAGTATCAGTCACGATGCCTTTTTTTAAAACTGTGGATTCATTTTCCAGGGGAATTCTTTGAAGCCTAGATGGAAGGGAGTTCATTTAAAAAGGATTTATATTTGCTTCTGCCAGGTGCCCGTAGGTACTACTGAACAAGGGCTATTTTTAACAAAATTCTCAGCTTGAAGTTTTTCTAGCGCATGCAGCTAGTGCAACTCAGGCAGCAGAACTGACATCACAGTTAGCGTATACGTAGAAACTTTTGAAAAAGATTTTCCTTCCCCTTCAACCAGTGCCGTGTTTTAAGGTAAGCAAATGTCCCTGTTGTCCGCTGTGGGGGCAGTTTGATTTCTGGTATGCCCTTGGGGGCTTTACGTGAGATACCGTCCTTGGGCTGGACCCAGGCTTTGTCACCCGTCATCCGTCTCTCACCAGGCTGTGAACCCTGGAACCCCAAATCTCCTGATTTGTCAAAAGTCCTCAGCGCCAAAGACAGACAGTGTCTAGAACCTCTCAGTAGGGCCTTGCTTTGAAATCATTTTGACTTGACTTTATTACTAGTTAACTGATGCACTTAAAAATATATTTCCATATTTTATTCATCAATTTTATTTTGTCAGTGGGAAGGTTGTTGCGGGTATCTGCTTTGCCCAGGGTCTTCCATCCACCCTTCTCGTACCTCAGAACCTGTTACTTCTGCTATGTTTCACCTCCTGAATCTCAGTTCCAGACGCCTTTTCCATGGCCATCCCCTGCTGTCTCTGAGTGCCTCCGATGTTTATCAGCCCCCCTTTCGCAATTCTTCAGCCCTGTTAGGATTCCGAATCCAGTCACCCCCAAATGCTCACTGTCCACTTGCTCAGGTTCATCCTCATCCAGATTACAGTCTCCGCAGTGCCCTCTGTTACCAGATACAACATAACAAGTGCCTTGAAGAGTTGTGCCGTGCTGTGGTGCTGATACTGTGTTCTACCACCACAATCACTCTCTTAGGCCCTTCTTCTCCGTGTGTCTTTCCCTGTTTAACATCTGATCTGAGCTCACAACTGTTACTAATTAAATTCACAGCTCTCTGCCTACACTGTTCCTGGTTCTGGAGGAAAATAAGCAACTAAGCCCCTGGCTTCAGTCTGGTCAGCAATCCCACTCCTGTGTATTTCTCCAGTCAGGTCACTGTACCACCCTCTCTGAACACCCTCAACCTCTCCTGACCCCACCCCTTTCTCAGTAGATGGCTTCCCTTTCTATTTCATTGGGGGAGTGGGGTCTGACACTAGAGAGCTTCCTCAGCCACCCACCACCAAACCCACCAAACTTCTTGCACTTGTAATCTATTCTCAGCTTACCCTCTTGGGCCTTTGGGTGAACTATCCACGTTCATATTTAAGGTTACCCTGTCCATGTGTGCACGCCATCCTGCCCCTCTTCCCTCTACCCATCACTGTCAGTGATTCTCTGTTCATTTTGTTTCTTCTCCCGCTCTAAGAATGAGCACAGGCTGTCAGGGCTTTTTTTTTCCCCCTCAGCACAAGAACGGGAGACTGTCTCTGAGAAGATGAAGCTGAAATACTTTTTCATATTCCTCCAGCTCAGTAAAACTAAAACCCTTGAGCATTACGTAGAAAAGAAAACATAGGCCTGAAAGGTGAAGAGAGGAAGGCAGACCAGCTGAGGACTTGGGGACCTGAGGAAAGACACAGTGGCTAGTTTCCTGTGTTGTTTGTTTCTTTGTTTGCCTCCTATTTTCCAGACTTGAGCTGAAGAAGCTGGCAGTCGGCAAACACAGACAGGTGCAGACTAAAAAGCCCCGACAAAAGCCTGCTCTGTTGAGCCAAAGAGCCAGGGAAGGGTCAGCCTAGCAAAATAGACAACTTTTAGAATTATCTAAACTGCTCCACTCCAGCCAAAACCAGAGAAAAAACTGTGGCCATACTCCCACCCATGCCAGCAAAGTCACAGCAGGAAGCCTAGACTTCACCCCTCTGCTAGGCTGTACCAGGTGCCCAGCACACCTGCTAAGATGGCCTCAGATAAAACAAGTAGATTAGCTGGGATTTTCATTACCACCAGGCAGTAATGACTCCCACTGCCTTCCATCCCCCTCCCTAGTACCAGTGGGGACCACATGGGGACCCTGGACTTCTGCCCCACCTGAAGTCACAGGGCCCCCTTCACCTCCCAGGTGGGGTGCTGTCAGAGAAGGTCAAGTGGAGCTTCAGGGCTTTCCCCAGCACCCAGCAGTAAGGAGGCCATGTTTGGAGCAGCAAAGAGACCTTCCGCCCCTCCCAGACAGGAAGGTCTCAGTGGCGGCTGTATAGGGAGCCGGAACCCACTCCAGCCCATCGGCAACGAGGAGCTGTAGAGAGCACGCACTTGGCCTGTCTAGGTCACTGCTGTAACCCCCATGCCTGCAGGAAAAGTTGCTCGGCACAGCACAGGGCCTACCTGCATGATCTTCCTCAAACCACTCATCCCTTCTTGTCTTAATCTGCTCCTCTGAAAAATGAGGATGAAAATAATAGAATCTACCTCCAGGTTAGTGCGAGGTTTACAGGAGCCGACACGTGTAAAGCTGCTGGGATAGCACACAGCAGGTGAGGCGTCAGCTATGGCTGCCGCCACTGGTGTTGCAATTCGCCCCTTACTGATGCATACGCCTCTCACATATAGCTTCAGCTGTACCTCGTGAGTTACGATTTGCAGTGTTTTCATTCTTCCTATTTTCTAAATATTCTGTAATCGCAGTCTTATTTCCCCTGGTATGCCCTAGAGATATGTAGAAGAGTATTTTTAAATTTCCAAGTGGGTGGGAAATTTTTGTTTAACTGTTTGTTCCTAATTTGTAGTTTTATTGTTCCGTGGCCAGAGACTATGTCTGTGTACTTTGTGCTTTAGGAGATTTATTGATGTTTTCTTTATAGTCTAGTACATGATCTATTTTTAAAAATAATTTCTTCAATTAAAATAACTTTCCCCTTTTTCTCATTGTGAAGGCTTTTATGCTAGGAACACATCCTATAAACACACTTTCCAACACAGCAAACTAGACAGTTAAATGAAATAAAAACTTCAATCATGTTGAGTTAAAATGCTATATTCCCGTTCAATTTGCAGTGAGCACAACTGCAAAGTTCCCCAGAGGGAGAGAAATGGGAGCGGGTACATTCAGCCTTCAGGTGTGATTTGTTAGTTGTTCTTCTGCTGCCTCTCTCCTCCTTCTAATTTCTTCTCGTAAAGAATGTCTTTAATTCTAATTATTAGCAGGTTGTAATTTCCCAGAGTGGCCACAGCAATATTTCTCACCCCCCATGCTGTTCCAGGACCTTGACACTTCCCATCAGTAGGTGAAGTCTGTTCTCTTCCCCTTGAACTAGAGTAGAACTTTATGACTGCCTCAACAAACTCAGAATGGGGTGGAAGTCGTGTTGCGTGACTTCCACGCTGGGTCAGAAATGGCAATGCGGCCTCTGTCTGGCTCTCCCTCTCGCCATGCCCACCCTTGGAACCAGTCACCACGTTGTGCAGAAGTTCAGGCTCTCTGGAGAGGCTGCTAGTTGGTGTGGCCACAGCCTCAGTTGAGGTCCCAGCGCTAATCACCACCAATCAGCAGACAAGTGAGTGGGCGAGTGTTCAGATGATCCCAGCTCCAAGCCACCCCCCAGAGTGCCCTTCTGTCTGAATCTATTGCCCACAGACTCAGCGAGCATCCGAAATGGTGGTTTTATATCGTTGACTTATAGGGTAGTTTTAACGCAGATATAGTAACCAGATCACTAAGGACGGAGTGGTCCCAACTAATCAGATAATTTCATATAGAAGCAGGGTGTTACAATGAGGAAAACATTAAACTAAGACCTGGGAGACCTGGGTTGTAGGCTGACTTAGCTCATAATTGGCCTCGGTCTTTGAACGGGTCATGAAACCTTCCTGAGTCTTAATATTTGGACTTTTTGGCCCTTTCAAATTCTACATTAATTATTGTCTTGATATAGAAAATTTAGTATTATAAAAGATTTCATACTGGAAATATTGTCTTTTCTTGAGATCTTAAATATCTATATTTGATCAATGATAATCTTGATTTTATAGCTAACTCTCAAAGGGCAATCTCATTTCTCTCATTTCCAAAGTGTTGGAAATAATTTTCTCAAGTATTGACAATAGAGAATAGGGTCATTTTTTTTATCAGCCCAATTTTTGCATGAAATAAACCAGAAAGCTGGCTAGGCATTTGCTGCAGGACAGAGGGCTCCCTGGTCTCAGGTCACAGTCATACCTTAATGACTGCTTTGATTCCCCACTTTTATATTGCCCTGTGAGCTCTACCTACTATCAGGGCATTTTTTTGTTAACTACCAGGTAACATAATGCCAGAATATGCTTACTGAGATTTTACTGGCTCTGTCTAGATTCAGCAGCTTGAAAATGTTAAACATGCCTTGCAAAGCTAAGTCTGCTATGGGATAAATGTCTGGCTTCTCTGGAAGTTGAATTGTCGAGAGAAGTCATCCATTATACTAAATTCCAGAAGAAGCTGAAGCAATTGTGTGATGTGCTTCTTCCAACACATAATATTCCATGGGCCTTAGAGTGTGAAGACATGGGACAGCTGCCCCAAGTCGATATTCGGGGGACCTAGCTATGCTGGCAGCTGGTCAGTAACTCTAGGAGCACTAGCCGGGGTACCACCTCCACCGAGCAGCTCTTCACTGCCTCCCTTTTCCTGGACTCACCACAATCACGGACCGCTCCCCTTGCATCCTAATGCCCACCCCCCACACACAACCAAGTTATTAGGTTTCTCTCTCATAGGAATCGTGTGCTCCCTGAGAATCAGTTCCTGTTTTCTAAGCTGTTCACGACAGTTGTATTCTGTTTTTATGATGATGTGATTGTATTAAACATTACCTCAATAGATGAAATAATGAGACAAAAGAGCCATTTCTCTGAAACCAAGCTGAAAACTTCATAAACTGTGAGTGATATAGCTTTAAAAGATTGTGGCGGGGAAATCTAGAAGGTTCTGCATTCAGATCACTTCCCATCTATCTGTTTTCACTTGCCTTTAAAGACAGCCGTACTTTAAATCTCAGGTTATATGTTATCGGCGTGCTTTATTCAGATGCCCTGTGCCCAGAGGACAGGCCTTGGCCTTCTGTCCAAAGATTGGCGAATTGATATATACTTATTTGTTTCCAGTTAAGCAAAATGTTTGTGGAAAATACAATTTTTGATTTTGTTAACCTACTTTGTAGCAGGCCAACTCCTGGTCCCGCTCCTGAGAGATGAGTCGTCAGTGTGGACCGTACATAAATTCCTTCATGTCTACTCTCTGTCTCATCACAGCAAATAAAGAACTGTGGAGGCTGCCCTTTTCTGCTGCCCGACTACGAACTGCCACGTGGCAACTCTGTTCTCACATCCAGGATACTCTTCAGCTTTAGTCAGAGCTTCCCCACTCTTACCCCCTCTTCCCAAGATTAATTCTCGCACCGTGTCCTTTGTTCCATCCGGGACCACAACCTTCACTCAGTGGTTGCATGTCAAGCCATTGACCCGGGAATCCTCTGCTAATCTAAAAAGGTCCTCTACTCCTTGGCCCTGTGATTCTCTGGTACAGCAGCTGGTCCCTTTCCTTCCTTGCTTCAGCCAGTATTCACTGGGCACCTACCATGGGTCAGGCTTAGCACCAGGTACCAAGTATGCAGTCACGAGTAAAATGTATTTATTGATATGGCAAACAACAGATATATACAGCAGGTCCTAGAATAACATCATTTCATTCATTGTTGCTACATGATAATGTCGATGAGATGCTGTAGGAATTTAACTCTTGTTTATATCAGTTGCCTACAGTAAAATTGGTTTCATTATGTGCTGCTTAGCTTAAAGCAGCAGAACCTATCTGTGGTGTTAAGTGAGGACTTACTGTATTATGAACAGACGAGCAAAGCTAAACCTTTTTGTTGTTGTTGTTTGATATACTGGAAAACTGACGGAGAATTTTCATAACACCTTTGACTTGGGAAATTGTTTGTTATGTATTCATGTATGCATTTATAGATGTATTTGTTTGCATTCCTGTGGAAATTAAATGAGCTAGGTTATGTAATACTTCAGTTTAATCCAGGGACTGGCAAACTTTTAAAAGAAAGGGTGGGAGAAGAGGTATTTTTGGTTTTGTGGGCCATTGGGTCTCTGTTTTAACTTCTCAACTAAGCAAACTGTTGCAGCATAAGAACAGTCATAGCTTAATACATGAATGAATAGGAGCGACTGCATTCCAATACAATTTCATTTACGAAAACAGGCAGGAGCCCTATTTTGCTGGCCCCTGGAACCTATCAAAATACCTCACTGGCTCCCTCACTAGCAACTAAACTTGCTCAGGTCTCTTCCCTAAAAATATCAAGGCAGTCCCACATCTCTGCAAAAGGGTGTCTTGTACTCACTGTCTCTACCTCTCCCCTCTCATTTACCTCCAGTGCTAAGCAATGTCCGCTCTGTGCCTGCCGCCCGCTGAAACTGCCCTTTTCAAGGCCTCCAGCAATTTCCATGTTGCTGAGTCTCTTTTTCTTACTCAATCTCTCCAGTTTTCAACACAGTAAACCACTCCCTCTTTTTTCTGGAAACACTCTTGGCTTCTGAAAGCTGATGCAGTTGGTTTTCCTGCTACAGCAGTAGCCACTCCCCCGTCATCAATGGCGCATCCCCTCTTGACTGTGAAAGCCGGGGTTTCTCAGGGCTCCATCCTGGGTCCTACTGCTTCTCAGCCCACTCTCTCCCTAGGGGACCTCAGCCATTCTGTAGCGTTAAATGACATCCTTAGGCTGAACACTCCCCAATTTATTTCTTCAGCCCAAATCTTTCTCCCAGTTCCTTCCTCATACACCTAGATGCCCACCTGACATTTCAAGCCTCTCAGGTGTCTTAAATGTAAAGTGCTGAATACGTATGACTGAATAAAGAGGTGAGTTTACCTGGTTGCCCAAGCAGAAACCAGAGCCTAATCACTAACTCTTCCTCCCTTTTGCTCCCCTCATGTGCTACCCACACATAAGCTTTCTCTTTCCTAATCATCTCCTGAATCCTTCCCTGGCTCTGTGTACCTGATTCCCAGGCTGGTACAGCTACATCTGTTGCTAGCATATTGAAATACTTCCATACAGATGGTGAAGAGGCTGCTGGCCTACACCCCTGTCATGCTGGCCCCACCTCTGGGATCCACCTGTCACATCCGGCCTGGCCCCGCAGAGGCCAGTGTCTACCCGAGTGTCTACCCGATGGCTCAATGCTCATGCCAAACAGACTTTTAAACATTTTAATTCCATCCCTGCCAAATACTACCGTCACTCAGATATTCCACCACTAGGTAATTTTCTCTTGCCCGGATTACTGGAAAAGCAACCCAACTGATCTCTTTACCTCCTGCCTCATCCATCTCAACTCTGCAGGGCAGTCAGAAAGATTTGTCTGAAATGCAGGCTGGTCATATCTCTTCCCTGCTTACAACCTTGAAACATGGGTAACAGTCAAGATAAAACCCCAGCCCCCTCGTAAGCTCACCAGGCCCTTCACGATCTGACACCTCATTCTTCAAACCTCACCTCCTCAGCCGTGTCACCCCTGATTCCATCTCAAGTAGGTTCTTCCTGCTCTTCTCCCCTAGCACCTTGTTTTCTTCACTAGGCCGATCACAAACTCAGCAAGATTTTGTTGAGTGTTTTTTTTTTTTTTTGCTTCCCCTCCTAAACTGCAAGCTCCCTGAGGGCAAACACCTTGTCTACCTACTACACAGAGAGATCCCTTGCCCCTCAATATTTGATAAATGAGAACATCTGGCCCCCTAAATCCCTCTTATCTTCATCCTTTACCACTTCCTCCCTTGTAATCCGCAGTTGCATGAGGTCACCATTTATCTGATAATTATCTGATAATGAAGTATTCTCCATTCCTTAAACATTCCACATAAACTACTGTCCTTTGCCTGGCGTACTTTGTCTACACCCTGCTGTTATTTCACCTGGGAAACTTCTGCTTACCTTCCAGGTGTCAGCACTGTCATTATGCCCTCCAGGACACCTCGCTTGTTAATTCCTCCAGACAGAACTCTTGATACTGGAATTCAAGTGTCCGTTTTCTTTTCTGCTTTCCTCACTGGGATGGTAAGCCCTGCAAGGGCCGGGCTGTGTGTGTCATTTTCATAGCTGCCTCTAAAGCACTCCACTCAGCGCCTGGCACTTGGTAGCTAACATTTAGTCCTAAAGGAGACACCCCCCAAAGTCCCGGGAGGGAGCCCGTAAACTACACCCATTTTAGTGGCAAGATACAAAAAGGTGTTTTGTTTGTTTTCTCCATTATTGTTGTGCTTCTGTGATACGCAGTGACTTCACCTATAACCTATAACCTATTGTCTGGACCAAAACTGGTTCATAGTGAGAAGTATAAAATGTAAATTACTGAAAAGGTCCATAGTGAGTCTGTGTTTTATAGTGTATGAAGAGGATGTAAGAAGATAGCAGCTTCCCTTCCTTGAAATAATGTTAAATATATTTTCCACCCTGAATTCAAGTAATTCACTTCAAAACTATCTCTATCCCCTGCTTGTTAATGGCACTTTTATAGTTTCATTCTGCTGGGCATATAAATATGTTATAATATAAACAGCCAATGGTGTAATGAATCATTGCAGTCTTATTGTGCGTATGTTTTTACTACAAATCTTGGGGAAGAAGCTATTCATGCTCTGCATTTTTGAATTATGCTAATGTGATTAGTCATTATGATCTTCCTTACTCTTCATGATGGATGCAAGATGTTTAAGCCTCTGATAGTCCTTGTCAGGGGCCTGATTAGTGCTTGAGACCCAATCAAGATGCTGTTGGTGAAGTTCAAGTGACACATTAATAAGTCATAGATGGCAGAGGAATCGATCATTGCTAATATAAGACTGTATAAACTAATAAAATAAGTGTAAATTAGTGTATACTTTTATTTTTCTATGAAAATTTTAGCAGCTACTACAACCTTTGAATGTGTTTTACCAGGCTGTGTCCAGGACACAGTTTTTGCAAGGAAAGTGTGAAAATGACAGAGTAAGTTGCAATTATTGTTCATAGGAAAATTCACACATATCCACATCAGTACAAAGGCGTTTTTAAAGCCTAGACTTCAACATAGTTTAGCCATTCTTGTATTTTAATGTGGTAATCAAGCAAAATGGAAAACAGAAGAGACAGATTTTAGTTGATTATTATCCTGCCAAATCAGATTGTTCCTGTTATTGTCTGATGCACATACCAAACTCCGAGGGAGAAGTGGGGGGCAGGGTGAAAAATACAGACATGTATGAAGAGAGGAAAGGATGGTTTCATAATTTTAAATGTATCCAATAAATTAAAGACCTGCTTCACAAGCTCAAAATGAGTTAATAGAAATAGATGTAGTATAATACACCTACATTCGTTTTTTTAAAAAACTTTTTTAGAAGTAAAATCCCCTCTCAGGAGGAACCTTATAAAGAGTCACAATATACAAAGCACAATACATAAAATAGATAGGAAGAGTATTTTTAGTAAGTATTTCATTAGTTCAAATTTATCATATTTAGTAAAATTCAATGAAAAAGCAAGACTGTGTTGATGATGAACACCGAAAATTAAAATTAGGGGCTTAGATAACCGTTACCATTTTATATGCGGC
Organism: Carollia perspicillata; assembly: GCA_004027735.1. NCBI lineage: Eukaryota > Metazoa > Chordata > Mammalia > Chiroptera > Phyllostomidae > Carollia > Carollia perspicillata. Next base: position 18,168 of record PVKM010016292.1, read on the forward strand.
TTAGCACTCAATTTATTTTTGTGATGTCTTATTGGTTGCATAGTCTCCAACTTTTCTCGTTTACAAAGGTAAATTTTTGGAAATGGTAAAAAATAAATTTTTAAAAAAGTTGCCTGTAGTGTTGTGCTAGGGTTCCATTTATAGGTAACAAGAGGGAACTTCACTGGTTCTGAGGGCTGAACCAAGACGGTGCATCTGGTGAGACAAGCGAGCGCTTTGTTGGCCTCTCTCACAGTAACATTTGGCGTATGACACACTTGAATGTGCCTGTTTCTTTAAATATAGTTTTCTAAAAGTTAAAAATTAAGTAAAATGCCAATGGAATGTGTTCTCATCCCTTGAGTCTCCTCAGTGACACAGCAGGGTGGGGCAGAGTGAGGTCGCTTTTCCAGCAGATTCTCTGCATTGTGGGTCCTCTCCAAGACACAGGAATTTCGGCAACAGATGGGCCAACCTCCCCTGCCCCCCATGTCACTCTGCTATAGGCGTAAGTGGTACATTCCTCTTGCAGTATTCTCTATCTCAGTTAATGTCACCACCATCTTAGGGGCTGGGGGCCTCTTCAACTTTCTCCTCTTTCTCACCCCTAACATTTAGTAGCTCATGAAGGTCTATTTATACCATCTCCCAAATATCCATGGAATCCCTCCTCTCATCTCTCCTGTGTCCCTGTTTGAGATGCCTCCTGGCTGTTACCTGATGACTTGAGCCTACCCTACCCCTTAAAGCCAGAGCTTCGGTTCTGAGACACACATCAGATCAGGTCATTCCCCTGTTGTAAAGCTGCTAATGCCCTCTTTCACTTATCTGGCCAAGGCTAAATCCCTCAGCCCAATACAGAAGGCCTTGCCAGTCTGACCCCACCAGGTTCCTGTAACCTCGTCTGCTGGCTCCCTCCATTCACATCCCCAGAACTCATCACACTGCATGCATCTTATGTTTTGCATCTAATTTCTTTGTGCCCGGAGAACACTTACTTATCCTTCAAGATCCAATTCCAACATCTTTCCAAAGCATTTCTTGATTTCTCCAGGCAGAGCAAGTTGTAGCTCTTCAGCTTCCTTTGCACTATACATCCTTGTTTGCATTTGCTTCATTTTTTTTTTTTTAAACTGCTTGAGTGGCTCTCTCTTCTCCAAAATACTTAATGAGCCTGGACTGTATCTCATCCACCTTTTTATCCCAAGCATCTACCATCACACTTGATATATGCCTGAAACATGGGAAACCATCAGTGCATATTTCTGAACCTGTTATTACAGCATTTCATGTGGAGCTTTTTTCCTGATTCTTACAGTGACACATAGCAGAAACCACAGTGACATCCTGTAGACTCCCCGTTGTAATGACAGCACACAGCCAGATTGTCAGTTTCTTTTCTCCTTCAGACTCTCCACGCTGTTGGGCCCAGAAATCCTTCCTCCTCCTCCACATGCATTAACATGCTGAATTTCAAAACACCTCGTATCTATAGTGTTTTCTTCCCCAAATTCATTTATCCCACCCGCTGTCAGGTTATGTGATACTCCTTGGTGTTTGGAATCTCAATCGGAAGTGATTTCTCCTTCTGGTTTTAGAAGGTCAGACTTTTGGGAAAGTGCTTGCTTATCCTGTTCCAGGTACCCTTGGTAGACACTCCCTTTCATTTTATTTTCCCACTGTATTTTACCATTGTTCCCAAGAGAGCTCATACACAATCGATCAGTAATGTGCAAGTCTTCGGTCCTCTGTCCCCTCACTGCAAACCCTGTAGACACTGAAGTGAAGCTGGTATCCAATTGTGTACTCACGTGTGCAAGCCCACATCTATTAGTTTCTTCTCCTTACTCACTTCTCTAACCCAATAAAAATTCATCCCATGATATCATTACTTCTAATAAACTCACTTGCCTATTATTCCTGATCATTTGGATATTTTACAGACTTTATCATCTTCTATTTGCTTCATGATTTTACTTGAAGAAAATTTAATAATACTTGCTAGGATGGTTATTCTTCTTCATCCACTTAACTTGTTCCCACCCCTTTTCAAGGCATAGCATTTCCTATTTCCAATTCTCTCCGGGTTTGAAAAAAAAAAATAGCTTGGCCATGGTTCACTAAGAATTGTAATTTAATCCTTTGTAATAACAGGCTTTTCATCTGTGCTCCCTGCAATGATCCGCCACACAATCAGTGCCTTAGAAAAGAACAATGCTACTCAAAAGAAAAGAAAGCACTAGCAACATGGTGAAGAATATGAGGCCTTTTATAGAATTTGTAAATATACATTAACCTTGAGAGTAGATGGCATCAAAATATGAATTACTGATACTTTTCAAAAGGAGAATCAGGACATTTTTGGCAGCAAATGCAAATGAGCCTGAGTTGAGTGTCTGTGCTTTTGATCCGGGCTGTGTAAACACAGGCTCTTAACGAGGTAGTTTGGTGTTTATATTGGTGGAGTCTCTAAAGTTATGCTTACAGATCCAAGAACAATGCAACATTCAAGAAAGAGCAAAAACAACCTTAATTCTCACCTCCCATGACCCTTGACCTTAGGAGTATTTGTCTGAGTTGTTTGGTGTCTCTGTAGTTTATGGAGCAGCTTATTGTCAAATTTTGCACAGATGCAGTTCTATGTGTCTCTAACCCCACACATACTTGTTTCAAAGGGATTGGTCTGCTATGAAGTGTCCTCCTTTTGAGACAATTATAAGCCATTGGCAGTCTGCATAGTTAGATATCACCTTGTTTTCAGTCATTCTCACTGCTGGTCAGCCCTGTGTTCCACAGCCTCCACATCATAGAGTTTGCTGGGACTAGGTAGGTGTTTCAAGATTCATTATCCTCACTACTATTACTACAAATCACGCCATTTATTTAGCGCCAACAATCTCCTGTAGAAAGCGAGTTGGCACAATCTCAAAGGGATAGGAAACGGGTCCCATGAATACAAGGAGCATGGGACTTGAGCTCCAGGCAGGGGTGGGTGAGGGAAGATGACTGACAGGTGGCTCTGAGGAAAGGGGGTACGTATTCTCATGTCCAGAATACAGTGCTATTGAAGGATAAAAAAGGAAACAAAATCATTTTTTCCTGGTAAAAGTTCTGATAGATTGAAAGTAAAGAGAGTTAACAAGAAGGTATATTTAAGATCAAAGAATTGGACAAACTGCTTGTATTTTTGGCACCCATGCATTTTTTTTTTTCTGCAAAGCCCATTGGGACTAGAGTCTGTGTGACCCTGAAGTTGCTTTCAAGCTCACTTGTCTCAGGGCCCCCTCTCCCAGCACAGGCTTCTTAGGTAACATCAAGAGACATGATCCACCCAGGTAGCTGAGGTGGGGTGACTTGAGGTTGGCAGTCTGAGTTTAGCCGGGAGAATACTGTCTAATATAAAAGGATGTATTTCCTTCTGATCTAACTATCACTGCAAGTAATTTAAGGCTCTGCTTCACCTTATTTGGAGTTTAAAGGATACCAATTATAATACTCTTTTTTTCTTTCTATAAAATATATACATTAAAAGTTCAGTAAAACGAAGTTAAAAGAAAAAGCAGCTTTGAACAAAGCCAAAGAATGAAAGGAGTCACTTGGAGAAGATGTCTGTTCTTTATATTTTTATTCATTGATTTCAAAAAATTGGAGTAAAGCAATAAGTAAAAGTTTATTTTATATGGAGAAATAGTAAGTTCAAAATCATCTTATATTTGATGATGAATGAAATCCTTAGTTTGCATGAAAATCACGCATTTTTCTTTATATGAAATGTGATATAATTTTTCACAATTTAAAAGAGCTATAGGATAATCTATTATTACTGGGGTCTGATTTGCACATAGGATAAATATTTGGTCTTTTATATATCCTTAGGACTTCTGGTTACAGTAATAGTGAATTAAGGCTAAAGGCACTCCATACTTTATTTACCCAAAATTTTCTATAATGTCTAAAGAGTCATAGTCCCTTTATTCTACTCCAGTTAGCATCTCTCCACACAAATATAACTGAGAAAGAAAGAAAACTCTTTTCCACCTGAGATTTCAGATTGCTCTTCTCGGTGTAAGACAAGTGCATTTTAGAGAAAATGGCTGCAGAAGAAAAGAATAACACTTGAGAAGAATTCTTAAGTATCTAGGAAGATTTTTAAAGTAAATATTTTTAAAAAGGAATTTGGTGGGATTTTTCAGAAAGCTAAGTGAGCCAATATATTTCATTTCATTACCTACTTATAGTTTTGGAAAAATATTTTCTACAAACCTACACGCGCTAAAAGAAAAAAAAAAACCTTCCCACAAAAACTGGTATCGTTTGTGAGGTTCCCACAAGCAGGAAGAAGACTTTTTCAGAAACCTGAAAAAAAAAGTACAAATATTGCGGTTTTTCATTGTCTTTATGAAAAATTAATTTTTTCAGACCTTGGACCTTGGGGGTAATTTACAAGAGCTCTTGTGGAATGATAGTGCACCTGCGTTCTCGGTAAAACAGAAAGAAAAACCTCTCTTGAAAGAAAAACCTCTCTTGTTGAGGAATGCACCATATGCAAATGGGGCATCAAAGGAGCACAACAGCTGGCGCAGAGCACATCGCACAGCTTTGCAGGGAGCGCTGGTCTGGAGGCTTTCAGAACCTCCACCAGGCTGGCAAAAGTGCGCTGTGCAACTGGGCCACCTTAGGTCAGGTGTGAATGAAAATGGCTTTTGGAGAAACAGAAAAAGGTGATGGCCAAGGTCTGAAATTCATTGGCACTGATAACTGGGCATCCAGCAAAGTGGGAAAAGCCACTACCAAATTCATTCATTAGGACTTTTTTTATGTTCCTACCATCACTGACGTCATATGTTTAATTTGTACTCTCCTTAATTTACTTCAGGCTTTATTACCAGAAAGAGGTGGCCCCCTGGGTTTCAAAGAGACATGTCAGTGGTACATGTCTTTCATGTCTTCAGGGCAGGGTGGGCACGTCTTCAGTCAATGCTTATACTAAATGGCAGTCATGCTTGAAGGCTCAGCCCTTACTTGGGCAAAGAAGTTAGTATTCACCACCGTGGTGCTGCTAACAGGACTGTAGAGGCGGTGTGGTCTGTAGAAAGAGCCCTGGACCATTGGCAGCTTCCATTTGCTCCTCTGTTCAATGGGGATAATAACTCTTGTCCTGTCCATGTCAACATCAAAGTCACAGCAGGAGAAAGCACGTTGTCACATGTCAGATGACATACAGAGTACAAGGATTATTGATTAATGAACTCGCTAATAACAACTCCTAATTTACAGGTATTAGAGAAGTTCCAAACCCCCAAAGAGATTATGCATCTGTAATTACCTGGCCCTTATATTTATTTTAATAATCACGTGTATCTCTTATTTGGGCAAGAAAGCTACATTTCCTATTTGAATTACTCTTCTGCCTATGCTGAAGTCTGCTTTTCCTATGTGTGCAAAACTCAGCCAACACGTCAGCAGGGAAGTCCTTGTTATTTTGGCACTTGCCATCTAAATCTAATCACAAAAGACAAGACAGACAAAACAAACAAAGCCAATGTCCCATTCTGTGCAACCCCAGAACCTGAGTTACCCCCATTCATGGCCCACTGACCAAAAAGCTACCCTTTTAGGTAAATATCACACAGGCTGCTGCTCTTCTCTGTGAGTGTCATGATACCACATTCATGATATACTAGGAAGCATCATAAAATACTAAAGATTTAATTGGCTCCAGAGTACAATTTACTGTCACAGCTTTTATTTTCTCTTTCTAGAAAATTCATAACTGGGGATCTGGTCAAGAAATTCCTAGAAGCCCTTACCATGCAAGTAATCTTTGAAATGGAGCAGTGGATAATCCTGGCATGGAACTTTCTTAAGTTTTACATGCTTATCATTTAATGACTACTTGTTCTTCCCCTACATACTTCGTCATGTTATTTGAATGAAGAGAGGGCCTACCAGCTGAATATATGTTTGCAAAGAATTGGTAATCTCTTACTTTTTTTTTAACAACGAACCCGAGCTGTAATAAAACCATGTGCAATGCTGTCTTTCTCCACCTCTCGGGCAGTGGCCTCCAGACTTGAAGTCCTGGGAGCCTCTGGTCCCTCTTCCTTGTTGTCTTCAGGTAGCAGGGCCTTCTCACTGGGTGTGCTTAAGGGAAAAGGCCTGGTGGGCCACTCAGGGACCCAGTTTTTCATTTGTAAAATAAGTGCCCTTGAGTCATGTATCAAGAACCTCCTTTCAGTTTTGAAAGTCACCTGGCGCCCCAGCCAACACCTTCAAAGATGATGCAATTTATTCAACTCGTGAGCCTGATAAACACATTCACCAAATTTGGGACTTACTCCCCAAATGTATTATGAAACAACTACCTACCTCCTTTATTAGCTTGAGTTTTCATTTCAATTTCTGTAAGTGACAACCACCTAACAACAAAAAGGCACAACTAAAATAACATGTTTGCAAAGACCATTCAATTCCATCTTATTGGAACCATTTGTCTCCTCCACGGGAAAACATATGGAGTGTCTCGCACTGAACAATTACATTTTGAATGGCAAACATTTACTGTACTGATCACTGGAAAGCAGTCCTGATTATTAGTTAACCACTTGAGCTGGCTAATGTCTAATCTAACTCTGCCATTAACTGGCCAAGCAGCCTAGAATAAACTTAAGTTTCCTTATTCGTAAAGTGGAAATTGGGCAACTGACCCAGCTCTTGAAGAGCACTTGTAATCACTCGGAGTCTCAGAGGGCAAATGACCACCTGGGGCCATCTGAGACTTTGGGGGTTGCATTTACGCTTCGGGGCCATAGGGGAACCATTTAGAACTGCAGCAATGATTTACTAATGTTGCCCCAGTGGCCCCAAAGAGTTAATGCACTTTCCATATACCTCCTGCTTTCTCTGTGTAAGTCAGCTAATCTATCAGACGGTGTCTTTGACAAGTCAATTTGTTTGACACAGGTGGGCATTTTACTCCTAGACAGTACTTGCCTCTTGGCTCATAAAAGAACCACAGCCAAACCCCAACAGGCACCGACATGGCACTCTACGCCACAGCGGACTCTGGGATGATGTATGAAACCCAGAGTTAACTACTGTACCATCTCCCAGTGCCCCTCTTGTTATTCTGACCTTAACAACAGTGCTGAATCGTGGTAGTGGAGTTGCCTGATAGTCTTGATTTTAACATCTTATTGTTAATAATAGCTACAGGGCGTGAACACCTGTCTACCCTCTTGTCCTTCTCTCCTTCCACCTGGACTCAGAGATGAATGACTTTCAAGAAGGTGAGTCCTGCGTATGTTGTGGATTCCTTGTTATCTGCCGTCCCCGTGAGTAGCATTTTCATCAAACATTCCTAGTCTCTGCTGCCTCATTAATCCCCTTTTCCCTTCCAAACTGTATAAAAGCTCTGGTTTTAAATAAACCATACCCTCCCTGGACTTTATGTCCTGTTCTGCCTCTCTCTTTCTCTTTCCTTTCTTTCCTAGTTACACTTGTGAAGGAAAAGTCCATACTTACTGTCTTTGATTCGTCACTTATATTCTATGACCCACTGTAGGCCTCTCTGGATGTGGTCACCTTTGATTAGACCCTAAGTCCTCTGGATTTACAAGAACCTATACAATATTTGAGATCTACAGAAAAAGTAATTGGATTAAATGCAAAAAGAAAAGTCGATGACAATTTAATTTGTGCTGATTTCAAAGGGAAATTTTTTGAGATAAATTTAATATGAAATTTGGTACACTTTAATGTTTGCTCCACTATGGAATGGGATCTCCAAAAATCCGAGTTTCCAGGGTCTAGGAGAGTTTTAGATGACCCTGTTCAGAGACATCATAATTGCCAAATCCAGTGGACCACTTTTAGCTCTTATTAAAAATGAAACGGTATTTGATAATTTTGACCACATCCTCCTTACTCTTCTCCTTCCTTGGTTTCTGTGATACCAACATCTAGTTTTTAACCCAACTCTTTTATTACTTCGGTTGTTTTCTCTGGATTCCTCTCCTCCCAGAGTCCACCTGGGCTGTCCTCTGACTTTATATGCTTTCTTTTGCGATCTCACCCGTGCCTGGGTTCCTGTAGTCACCTGTATTCTGAACTGCACCACCATCCATGCTAGCGCCTTCATTTCTACTTGCTGTCATCTTTTGACCTTGGAAGTCTGCTCTTCCTCTCACGTTCCTTTGTGATTAAATGGTACACTGTCCATTCCAGATGACTGGGAGACATCTTATCTTCCTCTTGTATCCAGTCAGTCATGAATGAATTCAGTTCCTATTCCCTGGAGTCCACTTCTCTCCATCTTTTAAAAACACAATTCTGGTTTTGTCACTCCTGTGCTTAATCCCTTCGGTGGTTCCCCGTAACTTGGGCCAAAGATAAAAATATTCCCCTGGCTCATAAGAGCCTCCATGAGCTGCTGTCTTGCCTGCCTCTCCAGCTGCCATTCTAGCCCCTCTTCTCTTCCCACTTCTCTCAATACAGAAGCTGTAGCCACACTGGTGTGATTTTTCCTTCACCCTCACAACAATCTCTTCCCCTCTCCACCAGGTGTGTTTCACCCGGGAACATCTCTCCACCCACTGTTCCCCCAGACAGGCCTCCCTTGAATCTGCAGATGGTGTCGGCAGCCCCTGTGCCTACCAAGGCTGCCACCTTACGCTCTCCTTGCACTCTGGGCTCTGCAACACACTCAACATTCTCTGTTCAATGTCTGTTTGCCCCAATAAGAGTGCCTAATATTTGTTGGCTACTTCCTCTGTGCAAGGCAGTTTTATATGCATGATCTCATTTTAATC
>PVKM010016293.1:0-26972 GCA_004027735.1 Carollia perspicillata
CAGTCTGGGTCACGTCGCCTGGTCTGGAAGCCGCTCACCGGCATCTGAGGGGGGCTGGAGGCAGCTCAGCAGAGCCCCGTGGCCACGAGAAAGAGTGGATTTGTTATAGAGCAGTGGTACTACTAAGGACGGAAGCAGGGCGTTGACCTGTCCTCAGTCTACTTCTTATTCATCTGTAAGTGAAAAGATTTGAAGAAAGTTTTAGGTAAACCAACTTAATAAAAAATTAGCATCAAAAGGGAAGTGTGGGGAGTTTTTTTTAAGTAAACTTAGGCAAATTCTTTTATCAAAAGTAGACGCGTGTTATCATGCAGACTTCAGCATGTGACAGTGTCCCACTTCCTGAACTCTTCCTGCTGAACCCCACTCTTCAGGACCCAGGAGAGGTCCCGCCTCCCTGTCAGTTTCTCCACATCATTCCCTCCCTTTTATCTTCCACCCTTTCATCCCTTCTTCTTCCTGTGTTTTGTTTGTTCATTCCCTGTGGCAACCCCTGGTATCCTGACCTTTTCAACCACCCTTTCAAGGATTCTAACTACTGGGCAGATTGCACTATAATCCCCAAATTCAAATTTCCCAGCCTGGCCTTCAAAAGCAGCCGGTTGATTAGTTTTATAATTCATCCACTTTGAACACCCATCGTGTGCCACATTTTGCAGTAGACAGCAAGGATTGAAATACAAGTAACTTCTGTTCCCTGCCTCTGAGCATGTTATCATCTGATGTGGTACATCGGTAAGCTGATGGTTGATTGGTTGACTGATAGTCATTAGTTGAGGCGACATTTACTGCATGCCCTCCGTGTCCCAGGCATACTCTTCCGGAGCGTACAGGACCCCTTTCGAGTGGGCTTAGATGATCATTAAGGAGAGCTGGATGAAGAACAGCTCTTTATTTACTGAGTGTTTACCAGATCTAGGTGCTGCGATGACCAGATCACATGTGATTTTGACTAATTGTTAGGACAAGCCCATATTATTATTTCCATTTAAAGGCGAGGCAGTTGAAGATTAGAGGATTTAAGCCAAATGCTCAGGGTTGCCCAACCTTGGACTCAACCCTAAACCTCTCTGTTAGGACCATTGCATAATCACAGTGCCGTTTGTGGCAATCCTGGGGTGTTTTCTGTGCTGCTGTCTCTTCCAGGAAAGAGCAGAGCTGAGGTGGGAGGACAGGGTGTGTGTAGCGTGGAGAAAGGGGAGGGTGGAGAGGTTGGAAATGCCTCATCTCCAGTCCGCTCTCTCACCCTTCAGGTAGGCGATTGTTTAACCACACAGACACTGTTTTTCCCACCCCAGTACCTTTTCTTAAGCCTCCCTCTGCTCCATCTTTCCCTTCATCTCTGTATGTCACATCCACAACCAGACTTTGGGTCTGACGCAAATCCCCCCTCCTCCAGTGGCTTCTGCAAGTCCTCCCTTCCCACGAGATTAGTCTCTACTTTCCTACTCCCACTGAAGTTTTTCCTTTGAAACATGGCAGCCCTGTTTCAAAGGGCTTGTCAGCTCTTTTGCATTCCTCTGTTTCCTCCCAAGAGACTAATGACTCCTTGAGCACAGGCATCCCTGCTGCTCATGGCATTGGTACAGTCCTCACTCACAAGGACCCTGGTCCTTTGCATGGTGCTTCCTCCAGAGCCATGGCCCACAAGAAAGCATTATTCCCACTGCACGTCTTCAACACCCATCCTCTACCATTGTGATAGTCAAGTGAGGAATTCTCTTTTGGTAAGAGAGCCTCCATAGGAGTGTCTTTTGAGAACTGCTTTAGAACTTGGTAATTTTTGTAAGGTCCAATATTACTTTCTTCACGGCCTCTCAGGTAAGTCGGATCTTCTTCAGAAAGCATCGAGTTGATAAAATAAATAGACTCTCTGGATCTGCCCACCTTTAGTTCTAACTCATTCCTCCTCCTCTTGGGACAAGGTTTTCATTTTCCATAATACTCAGCTGTCGGAGCCTCCCAGGATTGGGGAATCCGGGAAGCATTTGGAATCTGGAGGGCGCTGGGTCTCCTCTGTGGGGATGCATTCAGCCTGCACTGCCCCGGTATTAGGAAAAGGAGACTGACAGGGTCCACTTACATGTCTGCCAGCGAGTGCAGAGCAGAAGGATGGCCTTGTAATAGAGAAGAAAAGTCTCAGAGGGGAAAGGAATAATAAAATCACGCTGGTTCATGGTTCGTCAGTCCAAAAAGCTTTTAAGCCATATCTATAAAGGTGTATCCACCTAATGTTTATTCTGCATTTCAGGTCTCATTGTGTGATAAGTGGTGTCAGTTTTGCCCCTTTAAGCCTGATCTCCTGGGGGCCGAGCTGTAAGCAGTTAAACTGTATTTGAAAGGACTGTATCAACTGGCCTTTGATTTGGTCTTTCTTTACCAAACAGAGGCACTAAATAATGGTTTGGCCTCCCTGGTAGAGCTTTTTTCCCCCTTTTTTTTAAAAAAAATTTCTCTTTATAGGTCTCTCTCTCTGCCCCCATTTTCTGCTTTCTATTTCCAACTGTTCTGCTTAAAAAGACTAAAGTGGTATGAGAGGGAAGAAAAGAAAGAAAAATTCGCTGTCACATTGAGAGCGTAATTGATTCAATAAATAACGTCTTTCAATTCCCAAGGCAAGCCTCAACATCTTCGCATGTCAATTAGTGTTCAGCTCGGTAAGTGGTGGGTTCCTCAGGCAGATGGATGGGAAGGTTCACAGAGCTTTCCCAATGAAAGGGTGTGCTTCTCTGGCTTTAAGGATGTACCATCTTGATTTAGGTGCCCACTCTGCACAAAGAAGCTTGAAGTAGAATAACATGGCAGTTTCCAGTCTTCCTGAAAATCAAAGGAAGACATTTAATTATTGTCCAGGGGTTTGTCGAAAGAACAACAACAAAAAATTGAAACTGGGGATGGAAATCCACTAGACTATAAGCTAATGAGGGCAGGAACTTTGTGTCTTTCATCATTTATTGCCAGTGCACGTGGTAGGTGCACCATAAATATCTGTTAGCTGGCTCTGTTGAGTGAATGAGAGAAGGTGTGAGAACAATTTTGGTCTTAGGTTAAATTTCATTCCACTGGGTGTTTTACCTCTTCCTTCTCTCCTTTCCCCCTAATTCTTTAAGAGGAAAGTAGCTCTAACGTACAAGATTGCAGTAGATACTGTGTCTTCAGACAGAGAACTATTTCATTAGTTCCCAGACTGGCAGAGTGGGAAGGGATCTCGGAAGTGATGTCAGGCTGCCATTGACACATTCTAGTAAATGGACTCATTGTGCTTCAGAACCGTGTGTGACTGAGTCAGTCTGCATAGGGCTTGGGAGTCGGTATTTGCTGTTGTGGGTTCCTAGGAATTCCCATGAGCAGCTGGGTGTGGAAAAGGGACTAGTGCACGGTACCCAGGGGAATAACTGGTGGAGCTGTGACCCAGTGCTCCTGACAGTGCCTGTGGTCCCACAGTTGGGCGGTTTGGTTCACCCATCACTCCATGTTCCTTGGCCCTCTATCAAGATCTCCTTAGTTTTTAAATTTTTTAAAATCATAACCTGAGGATATGTTTATTGATTTTTTCAGAGAGAGAGGAAGGGTGGGGAGAAAGAGTGAGAGAGAGGCACAGACATTTATGTGAGAGAGAAACGTCAATCAGTTTCCTTCCATAAGTGCCCCAACTAGGTATCGAACTTGAAACCTAGGTGTGTGCCCTGACCGGTAATTGAACCTGTAGCTTTTTGATGTACGGGGTGATGCTCCAACCAACTGAGCCACCCAGGAAGGATCTGTCAAGGTCTTTTAATTAATACTTCTTCCTTCCAAACAGTGGCAATATTTGTGATAATGGCCAGCCAGAATCTAAAGGACCTTCTGAAACCTTTAAGGAAACATTACCTTTTGTGGAGTATATGTTGGTACTAATTACAGGGGTGGGCAAAAGTAGGTTTACAGTTGTAATACAAATAAGTAATACCATAATTAATATATAATAATAGAAGAATAAACTCTATGTTTCGCATACTCCTAACTGTAAACCTACTCTTGCCCATCCCTGTATATTATGGTCTTCTCTGTGACATGCATCCCCCTCTTGTGGCTCAGAGTAAACCTGAAAGAGAAAGTCCCTTCTTTGTCCTTAGAGGCCCACTCAGCCCCACTTGAGCATGAAAAGCATCTGGGTGCTTGTTACTTGAGCCCCATGATATCAAAGTCTTCATGAGCGGGTCCTGGGAACCTGCATGGTCAGTTAGCTTTGATCATTAGAGCAGTTTAGAGAGAGCTGTTCTCTCCCAGTCCCTGAGAACTGTGTGTCCCATGCCCCCGGATCCAGCCTTGACTTCCTTAAGTCCCTTGTTCATAAATTATATCACACCCTTGCTTTTCATCTGACAGTTTATCTTCCGGTCTTCAGAACTCATCCTCAAGGGAAGGCTGAGGGAATATCAGCTCTCCTGTTGTCTCCAGGGTAGAATTGACTGGCCAAGGTGGGTGGGTGGACGAGTGGAGAGGTACAGCAGTGGAGTGAGCATTGTGAGACGGTTAAGAGGTGGCCCCCGAAACAGAATAGAATGTCTGTGTCCTTTCTCTGCTTTGTTACTTAAAATCTGTATAACTTTGGGCACATTATTTAAGCCTCTTTGAGTTTCTGTTGCCTCATCAGTAAGATGAGGGGTAAGAATGGTACTTGTTTAAGGTTTTATGTATATTAAACAAGGTGTCCTTGGTCAGCTGTCAGGACACACTGAGAGATGGAGGTCTGGGTGCAGAGGGTTACCAAGAGGATGCTCAGGGACAGCCCTTGTGAGGGAGTAAGGATAGCAGGATTAGGCTGCTGGTGATGTACTGCGATGCCGTTGTGATGAAGGTCTCAGCTGATCTGTTGGGCAGCGGGGGATGGGATGCCCCAGAGTTGTTCCAAATCGAGGGAAGGGGACTAAGCTTTGAGACCCCTGTATGTACCAGTCACTGGATATGGGCTGCCCCTGGAGAGGCGCCATGATCTCAGGTAAGGCAGCTGCCTTTGACTGAGAGGGTGGCTGTGTGCTCTCAGCCCCCAACAGGACTGGCAGGTGCCAGAAGGGGTGCCTGAGTCCCAGAGCAGATCTCATCGGTACACCCAGCATCCACTACCCAGGCTAATGTACATAAAACCTTAGCAGTGAACATAGCACGTTTGTAAATGTTCAATTAATATTAACTATTACCATTATTAGTCTAGCTCTGGTGGTGGCACTTAGTGGCTGGGCCACTTTCATGAAGTTATCTAACTTCTCTTGGACTGTCTTCTTCTGGTTAAAATGGAGAGCCCAAACTCCCTACTTCCCTGAGTAATTCTGAGCACACGTGGAGATAATGTGAAATTGATGGGCAGAAGATTAGAAAAATGTACCGTGCGATTATGAGCCTACTTTTCTGGAATGAATGTATGGCCGTGACTTGGATTCCTTGAAGAGGAAGGGTTGTGGTAAATGTAAAAGCACTTGTCAGTGAATATGGCATTTTGATTTTCCTTTCTTCTCTCCGTAGGGAATTAGAATAATGGAGATGCTGCTGAAGGAGCAGTGTGGTGCCCCCTCGTCTGAATAAAGAGCCATCAGTGAGTACCAAAGGCCAAACCCGATTGTTTTCTCGGGCCATGTGTTCATGCGCACACACCTGGTGCTATGCATCTGTCTCCCTGGGCTATCCAGGCTGTGCATTGCCCTATGATATGCACAGGTGTTTCATGATCTGTGCTGTACCTTTATTTACTTGGTTCTTTGGTTTTCAGAGCAGTTTTGTGCTACGTGCTGGGTTACAGCTGCATTCAAATTGTGTGAACCACTCAGCACAATCCAACATGATTACAGCCCTCAAGGTAGCACAGATTTGTAGAAACTGCAGCTCAGGATAAATGGAAGCTTTAATTTTATTCTGAGAACAATAAAAATAGGGGTTCAGAGCTGCAGAAAGGGGCATGTTGACTGGCTAGGGCAATAAATATATTTTATCAGTTGTATGTACTCCCATCAATTGGGGATGGCTGCCTGGAATGCTATGGAGAAGGACTCTGAGGCCTTGAAAATAATTCTTAAACTCTGGGTAAGAGTGCCTTGATTGATTAGCAATGTCTGCCTTGGGCACAGGATGGAAGAATGAGCCACTTTGGCAGAAGTACATGCCACTTCTAGTTTAGGATAAATAATATAGGCTTAACAGATTGCGGGGGCCTTCCAGAATTACTTAAATTCTTTTCCTTGAGTTTTTATTGTCCACATCAAGGGGAATCATCTTCATAGTGGAAAGGGTGGAACATAATTATTTAAGAAAGAATCAAAGCCTAAAATAAATGAAAATAGGGGATTTACCTGTTACAAAATTTATTGGAGTTCGGTTTTTAACATCTGAGAGAAGGTAAGACATTTAAGTAGAGCAAACATTGTCTTGAATGATTCAGAATTACCTCAAATTTCCTTATGTCATCTTAAAACTATAGTACATGTGGTTTTTGTATAAACAACATGGTACTCTAATTGTAATATATGATAAAATTTGAGGGGAATTAACCAAAGAAGCAAAAGGAGCAATTATGTGCAAGTACCTCAGCATTCAAAGCATGCTGGTCATGCCTATGAATGAGAATTTGAGAATCATAAAGTGTTTCTGCTTGTTCGCAGGCTTGACTCCATTCTCACTAATGTTAAGCCTCTGTGTACCTGACACATGCTAATAGATTTATTTACTACTGGAAAGGGGAGGCAAGATAGTTTCACCTAGTACAGACATGGCGTGTGGCAGGGGCTCAGCAAATGCTGGAATGGAGTATAATGTCGTATGCTCCTACGTCCACTCTGCAGGGCAGATCTCAGCCCCACGACCCTGTTTCTCCAGGCTGGCATTTGGGGGAGGCTCAAGAAGCACCGGCAGGGTGCAGTGTTCGTGTCCTCGGGCACAGATTCCGTATCACCCTGGAGCATGGGGCCTGAAGTCAGCTCCGTGTTAAATAAGAAAATGAGAGGAGTATGGGAGGAGTATATCTTGGTTTTTAAAGTTTAAATTGGTGATTGTGAGACTTTAGAGAGCATCGGAATCGGTGGAAGGATCTGTTAAACGTGGACTGATCGTCCTTCTCCCCAGGCCCCCGACCAGAGTTTTTGATTCAGTGGGTCTGGGCCGAGTGAGAGAACTTGTTTCTAACAAGGTTCCGGGCAGTGCTGCCGTGGCCTCTGGCCCAGGGACTGCAGTTGGAGAACTGTTACTTTGAAGGAGTTTTCGTCTCTGAATGGAGACGAATTGAAAGCTGTTAGCTGTAGTTTGAAACTGTTATGTATTCCATCATTGGTTTCAGATTAATCAGAGAAATAATTTAGTGTGACTTTCCCCTGATATTAGTATCTCAGCCTCTTCTTGCCTACTGCCCCCACCCACCCCACAACCCTTCACTACACTTGAATGTTGACAGGCTCCATACTGGAGTGTAGACAACATAAAAGAAAGGAGGAAAGACTCACACCAACTTGTGTTTTAAATCACCAACTTATGGTTTCAATTTCAAGTGTTGCTTATGAGAATGAGGGAATTAAGCAAGCATTGCCTACTGTCTTAAATTACCCCTGTTCTTGCTTTTTTGTTTGTTTGTTTTTTCCTTTGTTTTGAGAGCTGAGCCATGAACTCAGGGCTTTATATATATTTTTTTTAAAAATATATTTTATTGATTATGCTATTACAGTGGTTCCATTTCCCCCCTTCACTCCCCTCCACCCTGCACTCCCTCTCCCACTCACATTCGTCCCCTTTAGTTCATGTCCATGTGTCATACTTATAAGTACTTTAGCTTCTACATTTCCCACACTATTCTTGCCCTCCCCTGTCTGTTTTCTACCTACCATCTATGCTACTTATTCTCTGTACCTATTCCCCCTCTCTCCTCCTCCCACTCCCCTGTTGCTAACCCTCCATGTGATCTCCATTTCTGTGGTTCTGTTCCTGTTCTAGTTGTTTGCTTAGTTTGTTTTTGTTTTTGTTTTAGGTGTGGTTGTTAATAACTGTGAGTTTGCTGTCATTTTACTCTACATGTTTTTGATCTTCTTTTTCTTAGATAAGTCCCTTTAACATTTCATATAATAAGGGCTTGGTGATGAACTCCTTTAACTTGACCTTATCTGAGAAGCACTTTATCTACCCTTCCATTCTAAATGAAAGCTTTGCTGGATAGAGCAGTCTTGGATGTAGGTCCTTGCCTTTCATGACTTGGAATACTTCCTTCCAGCCTCTTCTTGCCTGTAAGGTCTCCTTTGAGAAATCAGCTGACAGTCTGATGGCATCTCCTTTGTAGGTAACTGTCTCCTTATCTCTTGTTGCTTCTAGGATTCTCTCCTTCATTTTTATCTTGGCTAAGTAATGATGATGTGCCTTGGTGTGTTCCTCCTTGTGTCCACCTTCTTTGGGACTCTCTGAGCTTCCTGGACTTCCTGGAAGTCGATTTCCTTTGCTAGATTGGGGAAGTTCTCCTTTACTATTTGTTCAAATAAGTTTTCCACTTGTTGCTCTTCCTCTTCTCCTTCTGGTCCCCCTATAATTCGGATGTCCTGGAGGTTCCTAAGCCTCTCCTCATTTTTTTGAATTCTCATATCTTCATTCTTTTCTGATTTGATCTTTCTTTCTTCTGGTCCACTCTATTGACTTGAGTCCCAGTTTCCTTCCCATCACTATTGGTTCCCTGTACATTTTCCTTCATTTCACTTAGCATAGCCTTCATTTTTCATGTAATTTGCGACCAAATTCAACCAATTTTGTGAGCATCCTGATCACCAGTGCTTTGAACTATGCATCTGATAGGTTGGCTATCTCTTCATGGCTTAGTTGTATTTTTTCTGGAGCTTTGATCTCTTCTTTCATTTGGGCCATTGTTTTTGTCTTGACATGCCTTTTACTAGTGAGGGGTGAAGCCTTAGGTGTTCGCCAGGGTGGGGCAACCCAGTCACTGGGTTGTGACGCTGTCTGTGGGGGCGGGGTCAGAGAGGGAATAATGGCACTTGCTCCACTCTCTCTTGGGTTTTAGTCCCTTCTGTAGCTTCTCCCAAGCAAACTGGGCCCTTCTGGTGCTGGTTTCTGGGTGGGTGGGCTTGTGTGCATTCTAGGACCCTGTAGGTCTCTCCAAGGAACTCTCCTGTGAGGACGGGAGTTTCTTCCACTGCCTCCTCAATCAGTGTTTTCAGGCTCTATTTCCCGGCCCTGGGACCCTGAGTTGTGCGGTCCGCCTCACTCCCCAGTTTCACCTGGTTTATCTGCATGTGAACGTGGGACCGCCTGGTCCCCCAGCCTCCCTGTGTGCTGCGCCCCTCCACAATCCGCTGCCTCGCTGGGTCCTCCTGCTGCCACCCGAGTGCCCAGGTCTGCCAGCCACTGCTTTGCCGGGACCCCTCTCCGCCTGGCCACCCGACTCCACCCCTCCTACTGGTCTGGATGGATGTGTCTGTTTTATCTCCTTGGTTGTCAGACTTCCATACAGTTCGATTTTCTGTCAGTTCTGGGTTTTTTTTTTGTTTGTTTCTAAATTGTTGTCCTTATTTTGGTTGTGCGAGGAGGCACAGTGTGTCTACCTACACCTCCATCTTGGCCAGAAGTCCCTCAGGGCTTTATATTGTTTCTAAAAAGCAATGTATTCTCCTTCCTTAAGTGGGTGGTTGAGGTCTGGACACTACAAGGAGTTTGGTGCAGGGCATGTGCATTTAATGTACTTAATGTAATGTAGTTCCTGAAGGCTTTCTATAATTCAAACTCTCATTATTTATGACAAGTTTTCTCAGAAGAGCAGATGGAAAGTAATAGGTATATACCATTACCACATAAATCCATGATTATGACAAGTTAGAGGTTATTGCTGAGGCTTTAAGCTTTTCCCCCAAATCCGCTTCGTTGAGGTATTATCTCTCTCTACAATTAAATTGACCCATTTTAAGTGCACAGTTTGTCGAGTTTTGACAGATACATACAGCCGTACAAGTAGCACCAGTCACGTGATATGGGACCTTTCGAGGCTCTGATGCTACTGCGGTGTTTTTACCTTCTTATCACTTCCCGTTTTTAACCCCCTTTTCTTGACTATTTTTTCCAAAGGTTTAAGCTTGACACGTGCCTGTTTTAACGGAACTTTTTATTTTCTCAACATTAGCTCTATAGAAAATGGGAGAATGGTTTCAGTGGGAGGACTGATTTTATGAGCAGGAAAATGCCCCAGCGAAGAAAAGGTGGCAGGAATGAGCTGTAGAGCAGGGGTCAGCCAGCTGTAGCCCACAGACCAAACCCAGCCTGCTGTCTACTTTTGCAAATAAAGTTTTATTGTCACGCAGCTTCGTGCCCAGCTGTGTTCTAGCTCCAACACCAGAGCGAATGGCTGTTATAGACATCTTATAGATGCAGAGCCTAGAATATTTACTCTCTGGTCCTTTAAGAAAAAGTTTCCTATTCCCTGGGTTATAGCATGCCCTCTTCTAAATTAACATGGGGGCACCTTACGGTGGTGGCTCGGCCTTTTTTTTTGTGTAGCATTTGATCACATCTTACCTCTATTACAATAGTGTGACAGTGTATGTTCTCTGCCTGAGCTCCAGCATCACCGCTCGGATGATGTTATTTTAAGGCATCACAAAGCACTACAATGAACACAAGGAAGGAGTTAACGTGGCAGCAGCAGTGGTCATTAGAATTGCTCATGCGTGACGTTGCAGTGCACACGCGTAGCGGGATCCGGGGGGCAGCTGTGTAGGTGCTATGGACGATGCACCCCATCCACTGGCTTTGGACTTCTGCAGTTTTTGCTTTTTCATAAAAATATTCTGTGGGGTTTGCACAAATGTGCATAAAGAGATACTATTTAATGTTTCTATGTAATACCGCATTTCAAATTTGCATAATTTACGAGCCTGTTTCTGTTTTGTCTGTTCAGTTATTTTGTTCTTATAGCCCCCAGATAGGTGAAATCATATGGCATTTGTCTTTCGCTGTCCAAAAATTTTGCGTGATTGCCAATCACATTGAATGTGACTGCGTTGTATATGGTACCTCGCCCTAAAGTGACTCCCCGGAACCCACTGGCCTGTGTATCCGAGTGAGTGGGTGCTTGACAATTAGTAGCTTAGTAGGTGACTTTTGTCACAAGCCAAACTGGAGGTTCATAAATCTCACTCACCAATTTGCTTGTGGTGCTGCTGCTGACACATCCATTGGATAGATTTTTGATTTCCTGTCATTTTTGAATAAAACAAATAGCCCTGACATGCACTTGTTCTTGCTGCCAGCAGTTGGGAGACCAGGCGTGGTATGGTTTGATAAACTAGCAGAGTTCCTTCACATGGGAATGATTAAGACCTGTTTCAGCTGTATCTCCACTCCCCTTTGAACCAGCTTTTTTTAGGTAGTTGGACTTAGTAAAATGAGGTGCTTGCTTTGTTCCAAGATCATTAGGAGGCAGAAATGCAATTTCTTCGAGAATTATCTGTAGTAATAGAACTCAAGTGACCCTTAAGAGTTGCTGCAGAAAGGAAGACAAACAAGTATTGATTGCTGAGCCATGTTGATGAGATGATCGAGTCTGCTTGCTTTCTCTTGCAGGGAAGCTGTGTTGTGTCTGCTTTTGCTAGAGAATCTCTTCTTGGACACACCACACCAACCACACGGTTTTCTGAATATAGGCATGAGGATGGGGTGTCTATTGGCAGCTTTAAGAAGAGGAGACCGTCCCTACCAGGACATGAAATGACGCTCTCCCCTGGGAGCCAGCCTCAAAGAGCCACACTCATGGAGGTGCGTCCTAGCTGGATTTTTATGGCACAGACTCTACAGTTTTACAAATAAAGGGAAAACCCATCGAAGGTGATGCCGCCCTTCTTCACGAAGTCCTGCCGATTGCCTGGTGATGGTCTCCGTGCAGCCGAGGACAGGCCTAGAGACTGGTGCTTGTGCCTTTTTGTTATTTGCGTTATTGCTTAATAGATTCACAAGAGGATTCTGGTATAAATACAGGAACTGAACCTGACACCTGATTCCCAGGCGGCCTGGAACAGACAGGAACGTGCCAGACCTGAGTTCAAGAGAAGCCACTTTGGTAGTAATGTTGAAGATTCTCGGAAATCAGGAGCTTTTGATTGAGATCCACAAGTTCTGCGTAACTGCCGTCAGTGTAACGTTGATAATGTGACATTTGAGCTGTGTTTGTCTGCTGGAAAAACAGCGGGTGGAGAGCGGGAATATATGCATAATCTTGGCTGCTCCTAGCTCACTCTGAGATGCGAAACAGATCATAACCTCTCTCTTTTCCCCGGGAAAGTGGGGCTGATTGGGCACAGATCTTACTACCTGTGGGTTGTGATGGTTAAACAAGACATTTAGTATGAAAAGCATAGGTTTGGAGTCAAAACAGATAGACCTGAGTTAGAATCCGAGCGTTTCCACTCACTAGCTCACTAGAACATAATTTTAAATCTTTATGAAGCTCACTTTTTTAAAAAATGGTAAAATGAGGTGAAATAATTAACTTTGTGAGGTTATTGGACCAATTTTGCATTTTATATATATATATAAGTATATATATAACCACTTATATATATAGTAAGAGATTATCTCTTATATATATAAATATATATATAACCGCACACACACATATATATACATATATACATATATACATATATGTATGTATATATATATATATATATATATATAGAGAGAGAGAGAGAGAGAGAGAGAGAGCGCCGAGCATTCCTGGTACCTAGTAGGAGTCCAGTAAATAGAAGCCATTCTTACTCTGATTGTGTGAAACCATTTTGAAAATGTACTTTTCAAGTGTAATATAAGGTAGCATTACTGTTGGAAAATTAGATGGCAGTAGTTTGCATTTTCCATGATTGGAAGCCAAATGATAAATGCACATTACCTAATAGAAAGTTTGAAGAGAGGCAAAAATTTGGAATCCATCTTAAGATAAAAATTGGACCATTAATGGAAAGTCTTGGAGAACTTTTTTTAAATATTTGAAATATTTTCCACTTAGTGCATCAATGAATTTCAAAGCGATTGTATTTTTTTTTAATACAAGCCTGCCACTGTGAGCCTCTTCTTATTGTGTTTGGGTGCTTTGTGCTGCCTGAGTTTTGTCTCTTGGGATAATTTCTCCTCATTTCCTTAGTGTTGTTTTCTTCAATTGTGTTGGAGGGAGAATGAATGGTAGAAACCAGGAGACACTTTGACCTCCTTTACCAGTCTGTAAATGGCATTTTGTAGGCTTTTGGAATAATTGCCCACTTCCAAAAATAGAGGCAATGTGAATTATCACAGGGGTGAGAAGCAAGAAATTTGTATCTGGAGACTAGATTGGAATAAACTTAACCCTTCCTGTGCAACCCCTTGCATCCTCTGCAGGCAGGAGAGTTCTCAACCTGGGCTGCCCATCAGGACCACCTGGGGAGCTGTGCGTAATCCTGATGCCCCGGTTACACCCCAGGCCAGAACATCAGAATCCCTGGGTGTAACCCAAGCACCAGTGCTTTTTAAAGCCCCCTAGGCGATGCCAATGAGTAGCTAAGGATGAGAATGCTACAATGAATTCTAGGTGATTTGCAGATGTTACCCGATTTGTTTTTAACACCTCTGAGGTAGGAAAGGATTTGTAGTCGGAATTTTTGTTAGAAATAGAAACAGTGAAGCACAGAGAGGCTGATTTCTGTCTGAATCCTTGAAGCTGGGGTGGCTGGTGCAAAGGCCTGCAGGGGTCTGGCAGGCGATCGGTGGGAGAAGCAGGCTGGTGGCCACTGGGGACACCCCCGGAGCCCAAAGGTGGGCAGCAGCTGCCTGGCTCCAGCGTGGTGTTGCCATGTGGCTGGTTTTCTGAGTTCTTCCAATTTTTACTGTTCTGGAAAGAGAGAGGATTAAAAAAAAATCTCCTGATTTTTACATGTTGGGGGCAAATTCAGAATTGTCTAAAAACATTGTGCTTGCCGAGCAAAACATGTTTGCTAGTCGTTTCCAGCCTCTCTTCAAGAGTGTTAAGGACCAGACTAAACGTCCCAGCCAGCATTTAGTAAGTAGATTTGCGTTGTCCTGTCCCAGATGTCAGCTGCCTTCTGCTGCTCCTGCACGCCTACTTTTTAGGCGTGTTTCCCTCCCATTTCCTTGTAACCCTCTGGACTTGTATCAGACACTTACCCTCCTCTCCCTTTATTCCTGGAGGAATTTGCTGCCTCAGGCTTCTCATCTATGGCTTAGAAATCTTATGCTTTTTAAAAAATTAACCAGGACTGGTTAGAGTTCATTTTTATTATATGTCAAAATCCTTTTCCTGTGATGAAACATTTAGAAGCCCACATGTAACTTTTTCTCTTTTAACTCTAGTCTAGTGTAAGAAATGCCAAAAGCAGGCGGAGCCTTACTGAGCATGTTAGGAGTGTGGGTGGGAGAGGGTGAAAGGGGAGACCTGGTGAGTCTCCCCTGCACCGGGTTGCTGAGCCCACCCTTCAAGGGGATAATTCACTCCAGTGAGTCCTGGATTGGCACTCGTACCAGAAATCCTTGGGGAGGGGTGCAGACGTACTGGTGTCCAGGCAGGGTTCTGATGGATGCCCTTGCACTTGGGACCCGGGGATCTGCATGTTCAAACCTGTTTCCCAGGAGGTTGGGTGGCGCTGCTCCACAGACCGTATTTTGAGAAATGGACCTGGTACAGGAGTTTTGGCCTCCACGCCTTCTGTCACTTAAGACAGTTTTGCAGACCGTTGGGCCCACTGATCAACAGAGTTGGCCGCTCGGGACCCGATATAGAGATCTTATGTGGAGAGAAGCTGACTGAAGCTTATCCCTGAATGACTGAGGTGCTTTTATCATGAAGGGGCTTTTATGTTTGTGTGTAAATGTGGATGAAACAAAAACGGTGCTGTATTTGTTTTACATAAGTAGCATACATGTAGTAAGCTCTCATTTATCAGGCCTGTGGGCTGCATGGGATACACACTCAAGGTTGTTATTTATATTTGTGCATTTCCTGTACGTCTTTTCAACCATTTACATGGAACAGTTTATGATTAGTGCACACTTCCCTGCTTTTTGCAAACCAAAATCTGCTGTAGACAATGAAACCTTTTCAGGGTTGTTTTTATGTTTTGAAAGCCTTCAGGTCCTATGTAGGTTTGTTAAAGCCCCTGCACTGGGTGGCCCCACATGGCTCTGCTCTTTGAGTTCTGTGGTGGTTTGGATCATTGTTGTTTCCCCTCCCTGTTACCTGTTTCTCTCTGCCAGCACCCTGCCTACCTCGAGGAACTTTCCTCTCATTTGCTGCCTGGGAGCCGGAAAACCATGTCACTGCATACTGTGTGTGACCAGGACCCTAGGGAGGCTTCGAGAGGCTTTTCTAGCAGTTAAACAAGGAACGTTGCTGCATTGACTCGGTGACATTGTTTTAGTGACTCCTCTGCCTTCTTTGAACTTGCTCCCTGATCCCCAACCGCACTGCCACATCTGTGACCTCAGGATAAGTGAGATGATGCTACAAGGGGTTTCGGCTGATCTTTAATCTGTTGTCTCCCCCAATTGGGTTTGTATCTTTCTATGTACAGTTCCGCAGTGTGAAACTTCAGTAGACTAAAAATCCAAATGGACATTTCTCAGGCCAAGTTTTGTGAAGGATACAGTGTTTTCAGTTCAGTACTGTTGTGATTTGGAGCTATAAATTAGTTGTATACCTATGAACTCTGATCCTGCAGTCATCCTGAAATAAAGGTTTTACAACTATTATTTATGTGTGACTTCTGATTTCTTGGGGGTATCGCACCACTCAGCAGAGCTTGTGTTTATTATTTGTTCTAATGACCCTGGGTCTCTCCCGTGGCCCCAGATGAGTGTGTTATACCAACCGTATGTTTGCTCCCCACTTCGCCTGAGGTGAGCCATTGAAATTTCCCCCAGAAATAAGCAGAGGTCACTCTTGCTGGCTGACTCTGGTGGGCCGTTTGCAGAGGGGGAAGGGAAGAAGCACAGCTCAAACGCACAGTGGTGTGAAGTCAGGGTCCCACAGAGTGAGGGAGACAGGGCCGCTAAATGCTGACCCGTGAGGCTCAGCTATGGTTTCTGTGCCTTGTTTCCTTGAGATTCACCTCTATCCTGGCATCTGTCCCCTTTTTACTAGACGGTATTTGGGTTTCTGTGCACTGTTGCTGGAATGCCTTGTCCAAGCCATACTGATACCTTTCTTTTGTTAGAGCCCGTGTGCCTTTACGGTAGGGCCTTTAGTTTAACCAGCACCATTGAGCACCTACTGTGTACAAGAGAAAGGCAGGATTTGTGTTCTTTTTCATCTTGATCCAGTGAGTTTCTAGGTTTGCAGCATCATTATACTGACAGATGACAGTAGAAGGCACCAATTGATGGTAAGGCCAGGCTCTGCTGCAGCTGGGGTAAATCGAACAATGTTTGCTTATGTAATAGATGCAGAAAAAAGTCAGCACAGGATGCACAATCGAGAGAGATCAACACAAAAATGTATAGCTTGGTGGCCTCGAAGCCTCGCCAGCGGGTTGCCTAGTTTTAGATGATGGTGTCTGAATTAGCGAGGGGCACAGCATGCCTTTGGGAAGATAGCCAGTTCTCTTTAGGCCCCGCCTTCCAGGCAGAAGGGTGGAGCTGGCCTGCGTGAGACCACCTCCCCTGAGTCACGGAGGAGCTTTGCAGCGCCCAGTGATGACAGGGTACCGGAGGTCCAGGCATAAATGTCTTTTACTTTCAGGCTGTCCTGGCTGTTACAGCTTGCTCTCAGAACATCCCAGGAGGCCCAGCTGCAGCATCAGCATGTGCTTCCCTGGTGTCTGTCTGAGTGGGGCATGCTAACTAGTTTGGGCTGACCCTGCAAAACCCAGAACCTTAACACAAGACTTGGAGAGACTGAAGCAGGTAGATGGAGTTGCGAGAGTGGCAAATCCAGTGCCAAGGGGATTCTGAATGCAACTTAAATTAACTTATCAAAACAATTTAAAGAATTTGAAATATTTAGGATGCAAAATATATTTCTTGCATACCTGACTGCCAATTGGAACCTGCTGGGGATTTCATGGGGAGCTTTAAAAAATAATGCTACCTGGGTGCCAGCCCCAGAGATTCTAGGTTGCAGCCTTGGCATTGGGATTGTATAAAGCTCCCCATGTGATCCTGAAGCCAGGAGCAATGATTCCGCCCAACTTTGGAAGGAACGTCTGTTCTTTCACAAGTAGCCACCCTTAGGAAGCTAGCTGGACTCTGGAGTTTGCAAAATGAGGCTTCCCTGATGTTTTGCCTCTAGCCCTTCAGAAAAATATCATTCGCTGTTTAAGAAAATAAATGCTCCAATGTCTCTTAGATGCTAATAGAAGAGATGCTAGAAATGACCCACCATGGACAGCCTACTTTATGAGCAAAAGTTTGAGTTGTGTTTATTGGAACAGAATTTCATGCAGAAAAAGGACCCCATAGTAACTTGAGACCCTTGCTTTGTCTCGAAGGGTCAACCTGAGTCCCTGCCTTGCTGCACTTGAAGATGTAGGTCTTTGAGCTCTGGACAGGCCTGCTGTGCAGGAGGCGACAGAGAGAAAATAGCAGCCACCATCCGGTTAACTTAAACTCTACGGAGCTGTTCTCCAGCCTTGTCAGAGAGGGTTAGGGCCATTTCCTGCCTGCCATCTGTTAGGCGGCTGACGAAATCATTACTTCTGTGTGTTGGTGCCAGAATGCACTTTGAGGTCAGATGACAAATGAGAAAATGCTAACTGCCCCATTGTATATTCTTGTTTTCCCATTTTGGGTTTCGGTGTCTCCCTCAATTCAAAAGTTCATTTATTGCACAAACTTTGAAATGATCACATAGCCAGTTTGTTGAGATGTTGAAGGGAAATTATTTTCTGGAATGGAGCACCTCTGTTATTTGTGTTTGTTGAAGGATGTAGTTTTCAGTCTCATCAAAACCCAAGTCATTCTTGTCAATCACTCAACAACAACATAAAAAACTCCCCTGGTCCCCAGGACAGGAGATTATAGAAGGCCGCTAGAAAGAACTGAATGAATGAATGAATGAATGAATGAATGAATGAACTACTCCAGAGTGTAATGTGCAAAATGGAAACAGCAAATGGGGCAAGGATGGGGAGAAAGAAAGGGGAAAAAACCCTACTAAGGTCATACCTGTCAATGATTAAATGGTAAAGTGACTATGAAGAAAGCTTTATTGTCTGAAATGACATTTCAAAGAATTGAAGGCTATAGCGTGGAGGTTTAGTGCTCCTCAGTTCCTGTCTTCCTTTTCTTTTTTCTTTTTTGTGAACATATCCATAGATAGAGCAGGGAAAAAGTTCAACGCAGCTTTTCTGCTGGTGTCTTGGTGAATGGATCTAACTTAGGCCCTTGGAAAACCTGGAGTCACATTTGAGGCACTAGGTTGATACGCTTTTTAAGAACAGCTTTAAATTGTATTAAACTATGCGTCGGATTAAAAAGGGAACCCTTCCAGTATAGAAAGCAGTTTTTTCGTAAGTGTGAAGTCAGCCGCTAGCCTTATGACTTGCTTGCTTGGGTGTTCATTGTTCTGTCCAATGCCATGCGACACATTTCTTCCTGGGAAAAATCAATGCCGACGATGTTTAGGGGCCTTCAGATAGCCACAAGACAGATGGCCAAAGCTCTTCTTAGGCCATGTATTTTTCTCAAAGATTTGTGGGAAAAACATTAGTTTTACATCAAAACCAACATAGAGCTTTGCAGAATGTAAAATTGGAATAGGTTCTTAATTTTAGGAAACAAAAGTGAGACTTAAGAGACATTTTGCCTGAGGCACTGCTTCGAACCAGGCCTGTACAGAGCAGATGCTGTGTGAGGTTGAATAGAAGGGGAATATCAGAGGACAGCAATTAGATATGTTCAAGACAAGCACTTGCAATTAAGACATTCCCAAACGCTATGGGTTGGAGCAGCCCTGATGTAGACCAGCTCCAGGCTCTGGAACTCCCAGAATTCCCATGCCCCTCAGAGTCAGCCTTACATCCCAGCAACATGGCCCGTGCCTGCCAGTGTCTCATGATGCAAAACAGGACAGATATCCAGTAAACTCGGACAAGCTTTGCCATCAGGGACATTGTGGCTCATTTTGAGAACTGAGCTAATATAGAGCTCTTAGTTGTTGAGAAGGAAGTATATAAGCCTAAAGAGCATTTATTGAATATTAAATTTTAATGATCTTTCTCTGTTATTTTTTTTTGGCAGGGGGCAGTCATGCTTTCTCTTTTGTTCAGAGAAAACACAGGACAATTTCATTTGTCAATATAATGTTTTTAACATACTGTTTTTCCTAAATGAGGCAGTTCATATGTACTTGTAGACTGCTGCTTTCTCTACAGTGTTTAATCCAGGGTGCTTGTTAAAATCAATGGGGACAGGTATAATTAGCCTCGGTGGAGTAAAATAACCAACAAAAGGAAAAGATTCATGAAGCGGTGTTTTGCTTCTGATTCTGGCAATTATAGTGGTGGGGTTGGTTCTGCTATAGTGAAGCTCCTACTTTTTCCAGTAACAAACCTCTTTTCTTGTTTATTACTTAGATATATTTTAACTGGCATGTAGATAGAAATTGTATGGCAGTTGCCAGCAGGAACAACCTTTATTGTTATTTATAAAATATACACACTTTTGCTGAGGAGGCCAACTATGGTCATACCCCAACTTCTTTGTAGAAATAGCATGTCCTGGTCAGGTCTGAATTTTCCTCCACCAAAGTGAACTTTGACAGTAAATTTCGCCTTACACTGAGATTAAAATAAAAGAAATCTGAGCATCCGATTTGATGCAATTAGAGCCCAGAAATACAAACTTGAATTCTGGTCATGCTAAGCCCTAGCTGTGTACATGAGCTCTCTGGGCTCCATTTTCCTCAGATGGGAGGAGGTAAAAATAAGGACTGTTTATAAGGTTAATGAAAGAATTAGAGTTTGAGACATGTGAAAACAGTTGGAACAGGGCCTGGCACTGTGAACACTCAGCTACCTCTGGAAGAAATTGTGCTGAATTGGTGTTACTTCTTTAAATATTTGATAGAATTTTCCAGTGAAATCATCTAGGCCTGGATTTCTATTTGGGGGAGACTTTTAATTACAAATGTAATTTCTTTAATAGTTATAGGACTATCAAATATTTTGCTCAAGAGTAGGAGAAAGCTAACATCAAGACAATACATTTCAAAATTCACTGAGCATCTCATCTGCCTCCCCAGTTCATACATTGAAAACAAAAATGTTTTTCTCAAAAAACAGGTCTGGGCAGCCCGCTCATTTCTATAATGTTTATACTTTAAAGAACCTGAGTAAACTTTTGTTTAAAAACAAAAAGGCCAAAGTGCTTGTGATTTTTGGCATTTTTATAATAAATGTGTGTCCTCACTGTATAGTAATGGTTAAACACTGTATATTGCAAGAAGGAACTGAATAGTTAGATTTAATGAAATCGTTTTACCAAGAACCAGTTGCAGTGTTAGGTTGTGATTGCAAAGGAACCTGCCTGGACTGTGATTTGTCATCTTGTTTTATTTTAAAGTGATACTGGATTTGCATTTCCCAGATGCCAGAGACAACGATGAGAGGTCCCTGGTGACAAGCCTGTAACATCAGCCAAGTTTTAAACAAAAGCCAGTGTTTTTCTGTTGAGCTAAAATTCTTCTTCTTAGGGAGCTCTGACAAGACCATTTTCATCTTATGACTTGGTCATGCACACCACCTGTTTCACATGTAATTGTGATCTCTCATACCTGTAGAGGATGTTTTAGCTTATTTACTACTAAACACTTCCATATCCATCATTTCATTTAATCCCTGAAGCAGCCCTGGGAAGCTGATAGGAGGTGACTTACAGATAAAGAATCCAGGACTCACAGTGGGTAAGTGACTTGTCGAAGAGCACACAGCTAATATTGGGCTGAACCAGAATCATTGTGTGGCCACATATTTATCAAACCTCAAGTGCACTTATATAGCAATGCCATGTAATGTAAACCATGTGGATATCCCGATGACAACTATTATGTACACCATGGCATGTCACGGTCATGCGATCTTACCCTTTCCCTGAGGTGGAGGAAACTCCATTTTAACCTGCTCGATGTGTTTCTGAGTGTGAGTAACAATCCATCTTGTGAAAAGCCCTTTATTCAGTTCCTTTCAAATGACGCTATTTTATTTCTTGCTGTGATCCTGCCTACGATGGTGAGAGCTAGAGTTGGTTCAACAAATTGTACTGGTTTCATCTGTAAAATAAGGTGTTTTGGGGGGCACCTGAGAAACAGAGAAACAAGTTTAAAAGGGGTCTTAGGAGCCCGAGCATTTCAAATTGGATGGGTCACAGGTCAAGGGTTGGCAAGTCCACCGTTAACTAGCTACATGGTTTGAAGAAAGTTATTTCAGTTTCTCCGAATTTAACTTACCTCACTGGTGAATTATAATACAAAACAGTACATGTTTGCAGAAGTGTAAAATGCTTAGCACAGTGCCCGGCGCACAGTAACAGTTCAAGAAAAGTTTGCCTAAAATAATGCTCTTTTTACTGGAGTATGAGATTGGTTGCCTGGATTGATGAGTGCTCTCGTTTTCCCGTCAAACGTGCTGATTGATGTCCACAGCATCCCACGTAATCAGTGTTGGTCTACCTCACTCATTCTCATGTAGGGTTCTAGTCTCAAAAGTTGAATTACATGTTTTGCAAGGATGACTTGCATTTATTCCCAAACCAGTTTATACCCATTGCATTTATGCTTGTTTATTTGATTATTATGTACACTGGTGTATTAGCTTCCTATTGCTGACTTAGCAAATAACCCCAGGCCTCCTGGCTTAGAACAATACAAATTTATCTTCTTACTGAAGGTCAGTCTTAAATGTATCTCAGTGGACTAAAATCACGGGGCCAGCAGGGCTTCATCTTTTCCCTGAGGCTCTGAGGGAGAATCTGCTCCCTTGCCTTTCCCACCTTCTAGAAGTCACCTGTATTTCTTGACTTGTGGCTGACTTCTTTCTGTTCAGAGTCACCAGCATTGTTTTTTCAAGTTACTTTTGGACTCTCCACTTCTCTCTTTCCCAAGGAGCCTTGTGCTGACATTGGGCCCACCAGATAATCCAGCATCATCTCCCCATCTCAGGACCCTTACCTTAATCACATCTGCGAAGCCCCTTTTGCTATGGAAAGGAACATATGCATGTTTTGAGGATTAGAGCGTGGATATCTTTGGGGGACCCTTACTCTGCCTACCACAGCTCTTGACATTTGAGGGAAGTGGTGAGCCCACGTTAGTTTTTATGAAACATAAAGAAAATGGGGAAAGACTCATTAAATTAAACCGAGAAAATACTGCTTTTGAATTATATGTGGGTGAAACAACTGTAAAATTTTGGGGACGCTGTGAAAGTCAATAAGGATCCTCCATACACATTGCTTCAGAAGTGCTTCTGTGTTCGTGTTCCACTTAGAGAAAACCCACTGGAAATCAGAAAACGCATTATGGTTTTCATTTATGGAAGAACTGCAGTGCAGAAGTCTGGTTAATGGACTCATTCACAAAGAAAAGGCCTTTGCTCCACACCAGAAGACTGGCAAAGGCAAATACATGTATTTTTATATACAAGTTGAAATAAAATACTTTAAGTGTCTGAGTAATGTTTTTTAATGTTTTCCCACTTTAAGATAAAATTTCTCACTTTCTTGGTTAACCCACGGATTGCCAATCCTAACTGTGTCAGATAAAAGGTGGTCTACTATGTATGTAAAAAACTAACATTTCACTTCTATCCCTTCTGTTCTGAGGTGATTCTCCCAGAGCTCAGAGACTGTCGACATTTCGGTGGGAGTCTTGGACCTCTGAGAATTTGATGAACGACCTGGAAAAACATCCATACAAGTTTTCTTTATTTTTTGTGCCTTGGATACAAAATAACCCCTTGGTTCTTGATTCACTATCATTTTTAGTCTGTGCAGAGCCATCCTCTTATTTTTACCTTGTTTTATTATTAATTTTTTTCTTTTCACCTTTATCTCTCATCCCCATTTTTATTTCTATCCCTGTAACATCCTCCCCATATACACCTACCCTAATTTATTCAATGCTTGTTCTTGGTATGTATTATTAAAAGAAAAATCATATTATTTTGCATACTCAGTATTTCACACACAATTTTAAGTGAACTTATGCATCTTCTGAAGGCTATTCTTTCTTATTTTAAAAATATTTTATTTATTTATTTTTAGAGGTGGTGGAGAGAAAGAGAGGTAGAGAAACATTAATGTACAAGAGCAACATTAATTGGTTGCCTCTCTCATGCCCCCAACTGGGCACCTGGCCCACAACCCAGGTATGTATCCTGACTGAGAATTGAACTGATAATCTTTTCATCTGCAGGTCAGCACTCAATCCACTGAGCCACACAAGCCCAGGCTGAAGGCTATTCTTTTTTTTTAAATTTTATTTTAATTGTTATTCAAGTACAGTTTTCTGTCTTTTACTCCTGTCCCAGTCCACCCCCCCCGTGCTCCCCACCTCCCTCCCATTTCCACCCCCTTAGTTTTTGTCCATGTGTCCTTTATACTTGTTCCTGTTATCCCTTCCCTTTTTCCCCTGAAATTCCCTCCCCTCTCCCCTCTGTTTACTATTCTTTTACAAATTTTATTAAATTTATTGGAGTGATAATGCTGAATAAGATTATATAAGTTTCAAGTGTACAGTTCTATAAAACATCATCTGTATATTGCATTGTGTATCCATAAAGGCTACACTTGGATACCAGCAGGCCTGTGGGTCCCAAGGTCAAGAAGCTTGCCCTTATCAGCATTATCTAGTACATTAGCCACTAGCCTTATGTGACTATTTTTTTAGTCCTCACCTAAGGATATGTTCATTGATTCTAGAGAGAGGGGATGGGAGTGAGAAAGAAAGAAAGACACACACACACACACACACACACACACACACACACACACACACACAGTGATCAGTTGCCTCCTGTAGGTACTTCGACCAGGAGAACCTGCAACCTAGCTATGTGCCCTGACCAGGGATCAAACCTGCAACTTTTTGGTTTGCATGGAATGATGTTCCAACCAACTTAGCCACCTGGCCAGGCCCTCATGTGAACATTTAAATTCGAATTTAAATTAAGATTCTAGAAAATTGAAAATTAGGTTTCTTAGTCACATTGGCCACATTTCAGGTGCTAGTGGCTACTGCTGTACAACACAACACAGATTGAGAACCTATCCATCAACCCAGAAAGTCCTATTGGACAACATTTCCCTCGGTGTTCTATAGCAACTCTCCGTGCTCTAACTCGAAGGATTGCTCCAGTTGGAAACCTTTTCTCTAACTGGCATGCCTTTGTGTAGTGCGAATCAACTCATTCTTCCAGACCGTGTTAGAGAGTCTCTGCTAGAACAGAAAAAGGCTCAGGACATGAATGTGGAAATGATGGTTCTAGATGACCAAGTTGAAGGACTCCAAATATGCCCCTGCCCAGTTGTCCCCTGGAGAAATCCCACTGACACACTCTGATCCTTGAGGTCATCGTTATAATCACTCACATTTACATATAGCACTTTATAATTTGGAAACCTGTTGATTTGAAACTGTGTTTAGAGATAGAATTGTTAGTTTAACCAGTGGTTATGCATGGAAGATGCAGACAGGCCTGCAGGTTAAGAAAATGCAGAAGGTGATGTGCAATAGGCTTTTGGTCCATGGGATTAAGCCATCCGGGTGTGATCATTGTCACTCTCCTAAATTAGGCTCCTACCTTCTGGTTCCTTCCTGGAATCAGGGGCGTGGAGTTCTCTCTCCTGGTCCCCTGCTGAGAGGAGAAAGATAGAACCTTATGGCCGTGGCCATTTTTTAATAGAAGGAGGCTCTGGTATGCAGACTCTTGAATGGAGGCAAACAAACTCTTATCTTTGCTCAGTTTGGCATTTCTCATTGCTTCATTTCAGTGAGAGTGAGGGGTAGAAGGAACAAAGTGAGGTACGGAGGAGGGACATGACCTGCTCTAGTGTAGCCTCATTTTGTGATCGAGACCCTGGGGCTAAGAAGGGGTCAGTATTATACCTAAGACTTTTCAGCGGGCTTCTGAGTAATGTGAATGTCCTCTTAGTGCTCTGAATCCTGTCCTCATGCTTGTATATGTTTGCTCTCTCTCATCTCTGTTTCCATCATCTATCTGTCGTCTGTCTATCTGTCTATCATCATCTGTCTGGCTGTCTGTCTGTCAATCTATCGTCAATGCACAGATCTTCAGGAGTGGAGTTACTGGTGGGTATTGACCAAGACTGCATTAGCAGTCTCCTCAAGCTGGCTCAAAGTCAGACGAGTTTCTTCCTGAGTGTAGGCCCCCGACGTCCCTTTTTCTTAGAGCAGACTTGACAAAACCTGCAGTTGTATTGTGAATATTCTACAGCCAGAAATCTTCCTCAGTGATCCAGAAGTCATCACTTTGAAATATAATCACAGAAGGAGTTCACGCCCCTCTCTTGCAGTCTCTGTGGAAGGGTAGAAGCCTAATTTGGAGAAGTGACAATTAGCCAACGCAGGTGGCCCGGTTGCATGAACCAACCTCCCCCCATTGTCTTCCAGAACTTTCCATGAGCTCACTCCTGCGTTTAAAAATTTGCCTGCCTTTTGTTTCAGCAGGGTTGAGTTCAATCAGTAGTCAGTTTTCCTTGACATTTTTAACACGTATTCGGTGAAGTTTTCCTTTAACAGCATAGATATTTTTAACTTGATTAAGTGGTGCCAGATGGTTACACTGAATGGCTAGACGAGTTTGTATTGCTATATATGTATCTGTTAGCAATGTTCCTACTACCAGCCATTAGAATTATTTAAAATTGTAATGTTTGTAAGTTAACAGGGGTAAGTAATATTTCATTGTTTTTTAAATTTACATTTTTCAGACTACCAATAATTCTGAGCATTTAAAAAAAAATTGGATAGCTTTTGGATTTCCTCCTCTGTAAATTGTTTGCATATAGCCCTTTTTTTTTTTTTTTTTTTTTTTTTTTTTTTTTTTTTTTTTTTTTTTTTTTTTTTTTTTTTTTTTTTTTTTTTTTTTGCTATTGGCATTGCTGTTTTTTTTTTCTTGTTGCTTTACAGGAATTCCTTTCACATTCAGTCAAGGCCTTGTGAATTTTAGACTTTTCGAATAACCTCTCCCATGCTTTCAACCACCAGTGAACTGTGTTCATGTTGACACTTGTCAAACAGAAATCCACATTTGAAAAACTATTTATTTTGAACTTCAAACTTGTACAAAAGTTGCATAAGTGATGCATAACAACTCCAACATATTGAGTAAATATACTGAGATTCACTATTTTTAAGTTTTCTCCATATATGTTTACATATACATTGCATACATACATATATACGTATGTATATATGTGCATTGTTATGTTTTAAAAATATATTTTATCAATTATGCTATTACAGTTGTTCCAATTTCCCCCTTCACTCCCCTTCACCCTTCACACCTTCTCCCCCCCACATTTCCCCCTTTATTTAGTTCATGTCCATGTATCATACTTGTAAGTTCTTGGCTTCTACATTTCCCATACTATTCTTTTTTTTTTTAGTGAGTCAGCTGGGGAGCCTGCACTGTGGCATTCTGGGAATTGTAGTTCTAGGGAGCCATAAGGCAGTTCATTCACTCTGGCCTTCTTTATTTTATTTTATTTATTTTATTTTATTTTATTTTATTTTATTTTATTTTATTTTATTTTATTATTTTATTTTATTTTATTTTATTTTATTTTATTTTATTTTATTTTATTTTAATTTTATTTTAAATTGTTGTTCAAGTACAGTTTTCTGTCTTTTACCCCCATCCCAGTTCCCATACTATTCTTACCCTCCTTTTGTCTATTTTCTGCCTATCATCTATGCTACTTATTCTCTGTACCTTTTCCCCCTCTCTCCTCCTCCCACTCCCTTGTTG
>PVKM010016294.1:0-26949 GCA_004027735.1 Carollia perspicillata
TTCAAGAGTCCTAGAAAAGAGACTGCCCCCACATGTGCTGGCTTTGGTTTCTCTTTTTGTGTTGTTCTTAATAAGAAAGCATAGCTTATTGATTTGTTTCCTCTTTTTAAAAGTGTACATTTATTGCTATTGATTCCCTTCTCTGTACTGGTTTGTTTATCACAAATTTTAATTTTCATTTGTTTCAGTGTATTTTTTTATTTCCATTGAGAAGTCATCCTATCTGATCCTTCAATTACTTAGAGATGTGTTTACTTTCCAAGTATTCGGAAATCTACTTTTTCAGTTTCTAGTTTGATCTCATTGTGGTCAGAGAACACACTCTGTATAATTTTAATGCTTTTACATTTTTTAGGATTTATTTTTTGGCATAGTTATGGTCTATAAGCACTTAAAATAATGCATATTTTGCTATTATTGAACAAGTGTTTTATAAATATTGATTACATCCTATTAGGAGTATTGCTGAGTTCTTCTATATTCTTATTAGTCATTCACTAGTTTTTCTATAAGTTGATGAGAGGGCACTAAAATCTTCAACTTTAATTGCCAGTTTTATATTTTTCTACCAATCTATCAGTTTTGATTAACATATTTTGAAGCTCTATTATTTGATAAACACATATCTAGAATTGCTAAGTGATTTAATCTTTTAATTATAAAAAAGCCCCCCTTTCTGTATTTTCCTTTGCTCTGAAGTCTACTTTATATGAAATTAATATGCCAATTCTGCTTTTATTTGAATAACATTTATATGATATGTGTTTTTCTATACTTTTAATTTAATATTTTTATATCATTATATTTTAAATAAGATGTTTATATATAATATAGAGCTAGATAATAATTTTTTAAATCTTTTAATATCTACAATTTAGTTGGTTTATTTAGATCATTTATATTTAATATAGTTATTTATATTTTATGGCTGAAGTTTGTCATTTTATTTTCTTTATTTTTTATTTCTTCTCTCTGATATTTGCTTCACTATTTTATTTTTCTTACCTCTGCATGGGTATTTAAACAATTTTTAGAATTCCATTTTGTTCTATTATTGTATCTTTATTTATCTTTATATAGCCCTTTTTAGTGATTTGTCTGTACTATATATA
This sequence comes from Carollia perspicillata, assembly GCA_004027735.1. NCBI lineage: Eukaryota > Metazoa > Chordata > Mammalia > Chiroptera > Phyllostomidae > Carollia > Carollia perspicillata. The sequence continues at coordinate 1,113 of PVKM010016294.1, forward strand.
CATATCACAATCTACCGGTGTCATAACTTGACCAGTTCATGGGAAGTATGGAAATATCACCTCATTTTAAGTTCTTTTACCTTTTATTTGATATTTTAATTGTTCAATATGTTCTCTACATGCATTTAAAACTATATCAGAAACGTTATGATTTTTATTTCTTTTCACAAAATATAATTTGGAAAACTCAAGAAAAGGAAAGTGTAATATATATCCACATGTAGTCACATATAGTCACAGATGAAAGATGTTTTCTTTCATCTTCCTGATGTTCAAATATTTCTTTTTTAAAAATCATGTATTTTCTATTTATAGGACATCCTGTAGCCATTCTTTTATGACATGTCTTCTGTTAACATATTCTCTTAGTTTATCTTTATTTGAGATTGCCTTAATTTTCCCTTAATCTCTGAAGGATATTTTTGCTGGGTATTGCATTTGGGTTGACAGATCATCATTTTTAGCAGTTTAGAAATATTATGCCACTTCCCCCTGGCTTCCATAGTTTTTGATAAAAAGTCTTCTGTAATTCTAATAGCATTTTTTTTTCCCTACAGACATGTTGTTTTTCTTAGGCTGTTTTCAAGATTTATTTTTCTTGTTAATTCTCAGAGGTTGAATTATATATTTTTGGCATGGATCTTACTTTGGATTTGCTCAGGATCATGAGTCTGCATGTTTATTTGTCTTAGTTTTGATAAGTACATTGTCATTTTTTATTCAAGTACTTTTCAGTCCCGACTTCTCATTATGGAACTCTCTGATACTTCCGTTGGATCTTTAGTTACAGTCCTACATGTCCATGAAGACCTGGCTAATTTTTTCCCAGTCTGTTTTCTCTATTGTTTGGATGGGGTAACTTCTATAATTTTATAATTTGGTTCCATGTTTATTTTCTATATCACTCCACTATGTTGTTAAGACCATCACCTGAGCTTCTTTTCTTAGCTTATTGTATATTTCTGTTCTAAAATTTCAAAATCTCCTCCTTCTTTCTACTGCTGCAGCTTCATTTTATTTTCCTTTGTTTTTTTCTTATGGTTTATATTTGCTGAACCTTTCTATTGTTTTTCATTTGTAAAGCATATTTATAATTGTTTGTTTTAATATTTTGATCATAGTTGCTTTAAAAAGTTAAGGATAATATTAACATCTTTGTCATCTCAATGATTGTATCTATTGATTACATTTTCCATTTGGTTTGAGATTTTTTTTTATTATGATAACTGAAATTTGGATATTTTTCTATTGTGTTATGAGACTGAATTTTTTAGACTTTCATTTAGCATTTTCTACTGATGCCACTCTAGTAGGGGAATAGGGGACACTGATTTATGTCTTTCAAATGGAAGTAGAAACCTAGATTTTTTTACTTGATGTCTGTTGACTCCTAAGATAGGAAGGTACCTTATTACTGCTGGGTAGGGTGGGATTTCTAAGTTCTCCACTGACATCTGCTAACATTATATGGGAGTTGCCCTGTTACTGCTGGTCAATGGAGACAGTTACCATGTTAACAGTTATTCTCTAACACTACCCCACTAAGGAAGAGAAAGTTATCTCCTCTACTGCTGGAGGTAGATGGAAGTTCAGACTTCACCTATGGCCTCCACTGTCTCCATGGAGGGAGAGGGAGACCTCACTACTGACTGGATGGAATGAATGTTCCTGTTCCCTATTTGGCTTTCTGTGACACCATCTGTAGTAGGAGAGCAGGACACTGTTATAGTGCCAAGAGAATGGTAAACTAGGGTTTCCATCTGTCCTTTGCTGGCATGCATGAGAGGAGAGATATGATTTTTTTCTGCAGTGTTTGTATGATGTAGAGTTATTTTCTTATAAGACTTACTTGTCTTATTAGTTTTCCCCTTACCTGGTTCTTTGGTTGGAGATAGGTAATCTTTTTGAGACAGCTTTGTCTGTTCTTGTTGGCATTTCAGTGTTGGCACCTTCAGCTTCTTGTCTAGAAAATATATAGCAAAAGAAAATCCAGGGATTCTAATCACTAAGTCTTTCCTCTTGTCCTAGGTCAATAAATAGTTTGCATTGTTCTTTGCACCTTTTAGAGTCTTTTTATATTTGTTTCAAATACATTACTCATGGTTTTTAACTGTACTTAAAGTATCTCTACTCTATCTTCCTGGAAATCACAGTCAAGGCATATATTTAAACAAGTGAAATTTGTTTTTTTCCCCATTGGAAGGCATATATTTATTTAGGAAAACATAATATATACATTTTTAATATTAATAAAACTCATTGGAATCATACAGTATACACTCATGGTGTCTTGTGACACTTTAGCAGAATTCCTTCTGAGTTATTGTGCATAGCAGAGTGTCCATTTTTATTGCTATATAGGATTTTACTGTGTGATTTCACCATTATTTACTCTCTATTTTGTGCTGCTATGTAATATTTTAACATTTTTCATTGTGAATACATGCATATTTTCCTATTAGGTACAGACATAAGATGAGAATTGTTGGTACATAAAATATCAATATGTTAAACTTTAATAGATACTGACAAATAGTCTCCTTAAGTGATTATACCAGTTTATAGTCTTACAAATAATATTTGGGAGTTCCAGTTGTTCTCTAATTTTGCCAGCACATGATATTGCCAACTTTTTAAATTTCAAACATTATGCCAATTATCCTCTAATTCATTCAGCATTCTTCTCCTGTTTAAATAAAGTCACCAACTATTAATATGCCATATGAAAACAAAAATAGATAACAAAATACCTATATTAAAAATCTGGGGAACTCTTAAGTAGAGATATTAAATGAACATGTCCATTGACTAGAATAATGACATTAATTCATTTAGACAGTTTTAAGTTTATTAGTTATGAGTTATTATCAGCATTTTTAAGACCAAAGAGATAGTTACACTTTAAAAAAATAAAGTCAGAAGATAAGGTCTTAGAGAATTTCTGATGTGAATTATTTAGGAGAGAGATTGAAACTAAATTTGAAAGATAAGATAGAGGCAGGTAGAGAAGCTGACTTTCTCACTGTCTGTACCAGATCTGGACTTAACAGAGTATTCATGATTGAGAATCCTAATGAAGAACTTCCATTCAGCAGATAGAAATAGGTGACAACCTAGAAAAGGAACTAAAATGAAAAGTAGGCTACTGCATATTCAGTTATTCAACATACACTTATTGTGTTCATGCTAGAAATAAGTACTGTTCCAGATACTGGAAACATGGTGCAGAGTAAGACATGAATTTTTACCCTCATGAGATTCAATACTGTATGTAGTATTAAAATATTGTATAAAGCAATTTTTTTCTATGTGCACATTGCTTTTTGTTTATTTTGTGTTGGCTTGCTCTCTGCTCTTAGTATACCCATAGTTAAATCTTCTTGCCTGGTCTTGTCTCATCTACAGGAAAATAAAGAAAATTAATTTGCACTCATAGGACAGAGCACTTTTCCTTTGAAGATATCAAAGGCTCCAAGACTTAGTGATTGATTTTCACTCACTCTCAACAAGTGAAAACACATCTTTCTGTACCAGCTAAGAAATTATCTGGCCCTCACAAAATAGTCTTCTCTCTCTATTGAAATCAGTGAGTTATCTGGGATTTTTTTTTCAGGTAAATGACAAGCTAAATTTTACTCAGGCTAAATATTAGAAGGTCTACTTGTAGGAATCATAATTAGGAACATAAAACTTGGACAACAACCAGAGTTTTGTAAAAGTATTTTAAAAAAGAAGGGAATATTTTTGATGTGTGTTTTGTTTCTGCTGCTAAAATAAAATCAAAGTGTTACAGAAGAGATTCTGTACTTGATATGTGCAGATAGATTTTATTATACTGGAAAATATGCAGTTTTATGTGTTTATAGTGTATGCCTTTGCATTTATGATTGTATGTGTGCATTTTTCCAGGGAAAAAGACTTACCAGATTCTCAAAGGAATCTGTGATACTGAAATAATGCAAACCATGGGATAGAGGTCAAAGTTTAAGAATAACAGTGGGCTACTAGTAATCAAAGCTATAGAATAATGAGTAATGTTTTGGAGGCAAATCATATAGTCATGGACATGTATTCTCCTGAATTGTTCTTACCTGAAGTATCTTCAAACCTATATACTTATTTCCACTGGACCTAGTACTTATTTAGAGGAGCAATTTTTAAGTCCTTTTCCATGTTCTTTGAACATTTGTTAATTTATATAATTATTAAATAGTAATAAAATGTGATCACAAGTTGTAGCCTGCAAAATTTTTAAACTGGAATAATTTTGAGCTATTTTTAATCTATTACATGTTTAATTTTCATGAATGTGTGAGAAGTTTTCTTCACAAAATACATGCATATTAGAGCTATCTTATTTATTATCTGATTGAAATCTTGAGTCCTTATTTATTGTTGTCAATCTTGGAAACCTTAAGAGGAGTATATTGAGGTTTTATATTAATATCATATAGATGTAATCTTGATGCTGTGTGTGTCCAAGTGCTGTAGGCCACTTTCTCTGCCCTGCCTGATTTCCTTCTGGAACACTTTCTTTTCATTTCCAGACAGATGGATTGTTAATTCAAGCTCCTAACACACATACCACTCACACAAGCCAGTCAATGAAAGTGCCCCATTCCAAGAGCTATCATTTAAAATAGTGAGTCGCCAGTGTAGCACATGAATTGATCTTTTAGAATAAGCCACCAACCTCAAGAACAGATGCTACCCATAAAGAACCAGGGAGGTCTGACAAAACCTCTGTAATTTTTATTTCATATTTTATATTGAATTTACTGAATTATCTCTAGTTCTATTTTTTGCTTTTCTTCTACTACTTCTAAAATTACAGTCCTATCTTTCAGTAGATAGATTTTAATATGTCTTTAATAAATTTTAGTATTAATGATGTATGTTCTGCTAAATGTATAAGTATCATTTGACTTTGATATCTCAAACTTGTTAATTTATATACATACTGGAATTTAATAACAATTAATATGTTCTGTCTATATGATTATATATATCTAATAAAACAGTCATTACATACTTAAGTTTAGTGAGCAGTTATGATTTATTTGCAGATAAAAACTTTTTATCCTAATTCAATTTAAGTTTAATGTTGTTATTGAATTATATCTTTCAGTGGAGGCCTATAAATGCTAATATTTTTACTTATTTTCTTAAATTTGTGTTCTAAATAATAATTTACATAGGTATGAAACACTAACCTGACATTTATTTTCATTTTATATCTGAAAAAACTATATCCATTTGTCTTAGTGCATCTTTTGTGATGTCTTCTGTATTTTTATTATTCTTAGTAATGTGCTTTTATTATTTAATTACTATGAGAATTTTCTTTGCCTCTTTAATATCTGCTTGCCTAAAAGTGAATTTATTTTGGTTCCTTTGTCTTAAAGATTAGTGGCTTATTTTAAAATGAAAAATCAAATCTTTCCTTATTTTTGAAATTTTTAAACTAGTGTATTTTCTCATATTTCCCCATTTCTCTTTATTTTTATTTATATAACTCCTATTGAACAAATATCAGAGCTTCTTTATACATCTTAAATGTTCTGTTATAATTTTCATACTTGCTGCATTTTCTATAATTTTTCTACATCTACTTCAAATTTACCTATTGTTTCTTCAGCTCTGTTTAAATTATTTTTTAACCAGTAAGTTGTGTTTTTAAATTTAGTATTTTTATGATAAAATTTTGTTTTGCATTCCTTATTTTATTTCTGATCATTGAAATAAGTGATTTTGTAGTCTCAGACTTTTCAATGTTTCTTACTTTCTTATACCTAATAATTGCCCAATATTATTGTATTTATTTCCTCATGTACCCTTTTTTCTTTTTCTTTCTTTCTTTCTTTCTTTCTTTCTTTCTTTCTTTCTTTCTTTCTTCATTCTTTCTCTTTCATTTCTTTTCTCTTTCTTAAATTTTCAGGCTTTCTCTTGTGTGAATTCTTGTCCCTCTGTTTCCTGGCATTCTCTGAATTCTGCACTATAAAGACATGTTTTTTAAAAAGATTTTATTTCTCTATTTTCAGAGTGAGGGGAAGAGTAGGAGAAAGAGAGAGACAGAAACATTGATTGGCTACCTCTTACCCACCCCAACCAGTGACACAGCCTGTAACCCAGGCATGTGCCCTGACTGGAAATGGAGCCAGTGACTCCTCAGTTTGCAGGATGACACCCAACCCACTGAGCCACACCAGTTAGAGCAAAAGACATTTTAGATATTACTCTTATTTGTGTGTTAAACCCTGAGAAAGTAATAATTATGACTTTTACATATTTTTCTCTTAATAAATATCTAATAAAAATGTTTTGCAAATAGCACAATTTAAAAACATACGTGATAGGTAAAAGAGTAGTGTAATGTATTCAAACAAAAATTAATAAATTTAGACATTATTTATTTATTTAAAAGAGCAAAGGTAAATTTTAAAAAATTAAAAGTCATAGCTAGACTGGAAAGATTATTATATCTTAACATATTTTTCCACAGCTTTGCATACATTGTCAATATATATTCAGGTGCTATTTTATATTGTAAAATCCAATTGCTAAATCACTCTCTCTTAGCTAATCATGTTTTAAACATGATTCTTCCCAATGCTATACCTTTTGTTGGTACCTCTATGAAATTGACTTATACAATGGAATAAACAAAACATGTGGTATTCTACTGAACTAATAGAGGTTACACCCAAACAATGATACAATTTAATGTAGTAACTCTGGATATAGTTTGCTTTAAAATTTTAACACTTTCTAAAGATGGCAATATTTCTCACTGAGTTAATAATCTCAACTTGAGTGGACACTAACAGAAAGCTGATACTTTTGGAAATATGTCACCAATATGGCTCCATTTTCCATTTTGGCCAGTATGGAGGCCATTCTATTTAGTTGGCCACTTCTCCTTGAAAAAAAACCCCACAATCCCTTATTGGTAAAAAATTATACCTCAATTATGGAACAGAGATAGTTATCAGTAAATTTTGGACTTTTTAAGAAAGAGTTTTAGAAAAGAAAAATACAAAAAATAAGAAATGCAGAAAAACATACCAAAATATTATTAGGAAATAGGTTTCTAACTCAGACATTTGGTCTTTTTAAGTGTAACTGAACTACATTTGAATCATGTAATGTCAGAATTTGTAAAGAATTCTTAATATACATATAGTACATTTTTATGATAACAGCTGCTTTTTTTTTCCTCTAGGATTTCATGAAGTCCAGAAAATTGACAATTGTGCAATTTAATAAAAAATAGAAAAAAATTGAATCCATATAAAATAGTATACCTTTATTTCGCCTTTTTTTTTTAAATTAAGTTTATCCAATGCTATTTGGTAGGAAAAAACCCATGTTTACTGGTGAGTTTTAGCTTTATTAACTTTTTTTCTTGCCTTTCCTCTCATTGAACAGGTAACGAACATAATTTTATTTTATTTATTCATTTTATTTTACTTTTTTCAGTAACTGATATCTGATGTAGTTCATGTTGAGGTGGTAGCAGAAACACAAGCAATACTAGACCCCTTTAATTCCCACAAGTATAGAATCTTTCTTGGTTTATGCCGACCTACTTTATATTTATATACAACCTAAAATCCTTTACTGAGCAGTGCTCTGGGTGCTACATACACATTGCTCCATTCAGTTTTCTCAGAATGGGGGACAGACATTATCCACTATCTTGCAGATCAGCACAAAGGCTTAGAAGAATCAAACATACTCTTTGTAAGAGGGGCCAGGATTTTAACAGGTCTTTTGGCTTCGAAGACTTCCATGCCTCTATTCTGCTTCCTCTTATCCAGATTATTATTTTTTTTTTTTGCTTTCCTTCTTCTGTGAGTCCCATAATAAACTTTACTTTTTTTATCACTAGCTATAACATTGACTTTCTTTTATTCTTTCCTTTGTTATTTCAAAGGAAAAAGAAACCTTGAGCAAGGGAGGCACCATGTGATTTCAGAGCGCTGTACAGTACTGGTGCTTAACACTGTGTTATAGAATCATCATCATCTTTCTTGACCTCCTAGAAATCTCCGGAACAGTAATGTGTAAGCTAGTTGGATTATTTTCCATGAATATTGAACATTGTTCATGACTGTGGGGAAGAGAATGGATAAGTGAAATACCTAACCAAGTTGTACTTGGAAAGCCATGTTGGTGAGGCAGCCTTGGATGGTTGGGGCTGATAGAAATCAGCTAAGAAAACAGGCCTCAGGACAGGCTCAAATGCTCAACAAGAGAAACCACTGCAAAGCTTGTGGTACTGTGCAAAGAACATAGGCTAGTAATTCAGAGGCCTAGATTCTCCCAGACCATCAGAAATGGCCCATCTTTGGCCTCAAATGGATGATATCATCTTTTCACCTCTGCCACTTTAAGTTTCTGTAACTCTGTTCTTCCTTTCACATCACCAATTTTTAAACTATTTATGAGCATTCTCCTCTCCCTGTAGTGTTCTCCTCAATAGATTAAACATGCTCACATGACACTCTTGTGACTTAAACCCTCTGCTCTCACTCAAGTACCAGAATCAATCATTGTATTTCAAGTAGGTTTAGATTTGGGTGTGAGAATATGTAGGAGTTTCTTTGACCTCACTGCTCTTCAATAATGTTTCCTTCCCTTAGGTGCCCCACATCCCCCAGGTGACCTCCTGTATAACAGTCAAATTGTTCTGTTCACACCAATTTTAGTAAAGGATGAAAAGTGAAGAAGATCACATAGATACACTACTGAGACTTGTTAAAGATTTGACAAGTCATTTGGGAATGACTAGAATTCTGCTTGAGGATTCTTGGTTATTTTGACAAATTATCTAATCTCTTCAAAATCTTTCTTTAAAAAACAAATCTTGTCTTTCAGGAGGAAGTAAAACTGTCATGGTTTGCAAATAACATGATAGTGTACATAGAAAACCCTATAGACTGCACCAAAAAACTATTTGACCTACTAAGTGAATTTGGCAAAGCAGCAGGATAGAAAGTCAATATTCAGAACTTGAAGACATTTTTGTACAACAACAACCAACTATCAGAAACAGAAATCAGGAAAAAAACTCACTTGCTATAGCAATAAAATAATAAAGTACCAAGGAATAAACCTAACCAAGGAGGTAACAGACCTATACTCAATAAACTACTCAATGCTAAAGAAAGATATTAAGGAAGACACAAATAAATGGAAGCATACACCATGTTCATGAATTAGAAGAATTAACACAATCAAAATGTTCCTACTACCCAAAGAAATTTAAAGATTCAATGCAAACCCTATTAAAATATCAATGGTAAAATTCACAGACGTAGAACAAACATTTAAAAAAAATTTATGGAACCATAAATGACCCTAAATAGCTTCAGTAATTTTGAGGAAGAAGAACAAAGTAGGAGGAATCACAATGCCTGATATCAAATTATATTACAAGACTACTGTAATCAAAACCATCTGATACTGGCATAAGAACAAACACATAGTTCAATGGAACAGAATAGAGAGCCAAGAAATAAACCTATGTATCTATGGTCAATTAATATTTGACAAAGGAGGAAGGAGCATAAAATGGAGTAAAAATAGCCTCTTCAACACATGGTATTAGGAGACCTGGACAGCTACATGTAAAAAAATGAAACTAGACCACCAACTTACACCATACACAAAAAATGACTCAAGATAGATAAAAGACTTAAATATGGGTTGTGGCACCATACAAGTCCTAGAGGAGAACTTCTAGGCAAGAAAATCTTATATATTTCACACAGCAATATTTTCACTGATATGTCTCCTAGAGCTAGGGATATAAAGGAAAGAATAAACAAATGGGATTTCATTAAAAAAAAAAACTTTTACATGAGTAAAGAAAACATCAATAAAGTGGAAAAAGAACTAACCATATGGGAAAATATATTTACTAATGAAACCTTGGACAGGGGTTTGATCTCCAAATATATAAATAACTCACATGACTTCACATCAGGAAGACAAATAATCCAACCAAAAAATGGGTAAAGGACCTGGACAGACACTTCTCCATGGAGGGCATTCAGAGGGCTCATAGACATATGAAAGGATGCTAAGCATCACTAGCCATCAGAGAGATACAAATTAAAACCACAATGAGATACCATTTTGCACTAGTCAGAATGGCCATCATAAACAAATCAACAAAAAAATGCTGGTGAGATTGTGAAGAAAAGGGAACCTTAGAACACAGTTGGTGGGAATGAAGACTGGTACAGCCACCGAGGAAAACAATACGGAATTTCCTGAGAGAACTAAAAATGGAACTGCCTTTTGACCCAGCAATTCCACTGCTAGGATTATATCCCAAGAACCCTGAAACACCAATCCAAAAGAACCTATGCACCCTAATGTTCTTGGCAGCACAATTTACAATAGCTAAATTCTGGAAGCAGCCCAAGTGCCCATCAGCAAATGAATTGATCAAAAAACTATGGTACATTTATATGATGGAATACTACACAGTAGAAAGAAAGAAAAACCCCTACCTTTCAAGATAGCATGGGTGAAACTGGAGAGTATTATGCTAAGTGAAATAAGCCAGGCAGTGAAAGACAAATACCATATAATCTCATTTACAAGTGCAACATAATCACCAAAACAAATAAGAGAGTGAAATACAACGAGAGACATGGAAATAAAAAACAAACTGACAGTGACCCAAGGGGAGGGGAAAAGGGGATAATGTGGGAAAGAAGAGGAAGGGTCCTCAAGGAACATGTATAAAGGACCCATGGACAAAGACAATGGGGGTCAGAAAGGATTGAATGTGGGAGGTGTGGGCAGGTAGGGAAAGGGAAGAGTAATGCAATAAAATAGGGACAATGGTAATTTAACAATAAAAACATACCTTGCCTTTCAATTACTGGCAAGTACCTAGTCTTTTTAAAAAAGAAAAGATTTTATTTATTTATTTTTAGAGAGAGAGGAAGGGAGGGAGAAAGAGAGAGAGAAACATCAGTGTGTGGTTGCCTCTCACATGGCCCACAATGGGGACCTGGCCTGAAACCCAGGCATGTGCCCTGACTGGGAATCGAACTAATGACCCTTTGCTTCATGGGCCAAACTAACTAAATCCATTGAGGTATGCCAGCCAGAGCAGACCTAGTCTTATTTTAGCTTCGGTTCCTACTTTGTGAGAGATGGAAGGAAACCTAAGAAATTTTAAGGGCAATTAATAAAAAGCGAAGCAAAGTTTAGATAATCTGACCCTGTCAAAAGCCAGGGAGTATCCAGTTGTGACATTTAAAATATCTAAAAGGCTGAATTTGGGAAGTCATCTTATTGCAGCTGACATCCTATGAGTCCTAATGCTTTTCATGTACTAGAGAAAAGAGATCCCTGCCCAACACAGATAAAGATGAACCTGTGTTTCAACAGGAAGGTATTTATTATAAGTTTAGTACTTTGAATATTCAGGAGCTGACCTGGCCAACTAGACCACAGCTCCAGGAAGAACAGCCATCAGCCTTGGATAATTTTTGTCATGTCCAAGTGGCACTCATAGTTTCCATTTAATAGCCCAATGTTTACTTCTGGCCGGTGATAAAGGAGGGGGCATCTGTCTTCTCAGTCCCGGGTTTTGCACCTTATGTTTCTGCCTTTCACACTGGTTACTTTAAATTGTGCTATTCTTATCCCTCTAATTGTGGACTATACTTAGACCAACAGGAGCCTTGCAAAGCCAGCCTGACTCATCACTCTCCAGTTAGTTTAGTGCAGGCTGGTGTGACAAAAGTCAGAATTTCCCTCTGTCCACCCAACAGGGAAGATTTTATCCTCCTTGGACTCTGTGCATAGCTTTAGGTATTTATTACAGGAGGTACAGGAATAGCTTTCTTCATGTGATTCTCTCAGTTCACTTTGGACACAACTATGGACTCAGAAAAGCCAGACTGTCTGCCTGTCTCATGTCTTTGGGAGGCCTCAGTCAGGTGGCCCCAGGCCTTCTTGGAAATTAGACACTACTGAACTCTTCTTTCTCTCACCAGTGCTCAAACTGAATGCACACTAAGATGTGTTGAGGCCATCAGAGATATTTATATTTTAGCATCCTATAATGTACGGGTTGGCAAACATTTCCATTAAAGAGTCAGGTATTCTACCCAGATAAGTATAAAAATTGGTTCATTTGAACATTTTAGTTTGGTAAGGAAGACTGTCAGATTCTATGGGAGAGGAAGGAGCTGCTTCAGCTCTAAGAGGGTTATAAAATCCTACTGACCTCTTCACAGACTTGCTGGGTTCTTCCATATGAAACACCCAATTCATTTGCTTGTAAACAAATACTTCTTCTCATCTATGAGGCTAGTAGTTTGGCTAGAAATGTTTTTTTCTTTGAACTTTCCAGGTTAGAATGATAAAGAATTTACTTTTGTCAATAAAACAACAAGTAAAATGGTTGATAATCACACAATCTAAAAGTAAGAGTTATATATAACATCAGAGCAGATCATTAATACTTAAAATACAAATTATTATTCATATTGTCTTTGCCAGATAGTCTTTTTTACTTTTTTTTTTGAAGATAGATCATTCAAATAAAATAATTTAATTCCATTATCACTATCAAGTATGTGAAGAGCAAGAAATCAAAATTAGATGCCTGGTTGCCTTGGCTACTTATCCACTATTCTTCCCACCAAACCACACTATCTCTCTCCAATATTCACATGTGCAGCTTTAGAAAATAGTATATCTTAAGTACATTTTAATACAATTGCTTTAAAAAATGCTTTAAAGAAAATTAAATATGAAAAATTTTGGTTGCTGTTATATGTATTTTTAACTATGCCTTGAATATTTTTACACATACCATTTAGATTTTTAAAATGTAAATTAAAATCCCAGCCTTATAAGTTTGAAGAGTGGACAGCCCATTATTAAGACATTTAGACATTCTAGACATTCTTTTTCATATCAAAATAGAACAATTCTAATACTTAAAATCTAATGTCTTAAGTTGATCACCTTTTATTTGTTCACTGTTCCCTATGAGAATGTGTACATCTTTAGGAGATCTCTACAATAAGTACGGGTGAGCTTCAGTGAAGAGGCACTAGTGGGAAAGTAGGGAAAAGAAGATGGTGATAGTTGGGGAAATCTCACAAGTCTCCACTACCTAGCATGTTAATCCTAGGTACATTTTCCTCAGAATCAACAAAATATTAATCTCTGCCTTTCAAACTCATGTGGAGATACCTAAAATTTTATGCATTTACAGGCAAATATATAGATTATTTTTTAATAAACATGACATATAATCCCCTTTCCTGGGAACACTTATAGAATTGCTAATTTTGTCTTCATTTCTTCCCTAAGACTCATATGTTGCAATATGGTTTAGTGAATAAATGTACTTTAACTTTGTTTTATTTTTTCTAATAAAATTTGGTCAGTTTAGCCAAGTCAAAAAATGAAAATGTCAGCTAATCCTAAGAAACCACCAGTTAATTGCATTTTCCAGTTGGCTTGTTGTTTCTTCACATTGGTTGTCTGATCAACCACGTGCATCAGCCACAGGTGACTCTAATGGCAAGCCTGGGTAAACAGGAGGTTTGTCTGTAGTTTTATCATCTAAAAGTCATAAAAGATACTGTGCTGTGGATCAGCTACATGGTTTCTAAGAGGGCAATTTTTTCAGATTTCCATTTTTCCAAAATTAATGGACTGTAATTGTACTTTGTTATTTGTTGCATTTAATGTGATGGACTCTGGCCAGCAGAGTCTGCCTGTTGTGGCCGAAGATGAGAATAAATGCACAGGCAACAGCAATCCTGTAGAGAAAAAGGAGATGGCATGGCCACTCCCTCAAGAGGAGAGTGTGTCAACCCTTGCCTAGACAAGCTTTTATTGTTTTCATCAGGTCTTACATCAGAGAAAGGTTTATTATTTACTACATAGAATATTATTGTCTACATTTTAGATACAATCAAGGAAATGAAAATAACATGCAGAGGGGAATGGCGATGAGCTGATTAGCTCTGTCCTTGGGAAAGTTTATACAAGCTTTGGATATTACCTTGAAAATAGACAATACACACTTGTTGTTTTAGACCAGGGTGATGGAGTTTTAGCAAGAGCAAGCCATAACAGTCTGTATGCATTTTCTAGGCCTGATTCCCATGGGGAAACTCAGTTTGAAGGTCTGGCTCCTGCCCACCACTTCGCTTCTGTAGGTTTTCCATACAGAGCTGAGTCACATTTGCCAGACTAAAACAAACTGTTTCCCTACATTTAAAACAAACAGCAAAATAATGGAAATAAACTTCTTTGTATGTCTAGTTGCAAATTACTTCCTGAGAACATATGCAAATGGGGATAAATATAAATAAATATCCCTCAAATAAAATTTATTTATTTTTACTCTATCCAAGAGGGTTTTAAAGTACACTAATACAATTCAAAAAATCAAATAAATAAAAAGAAAACATCAGTCCTTGGTAAAAGTCTTTTCACAACTTAATATTCAAAGTATTTGCTTCCTCCAGAAAATGGCAATTTATGAAAGAAAAATTATTCTTAAAATTTTGTCACAGAAGTATTCCCTTCTGAAGAGATAAACACTAGGAATTTTTAATCAAATTTAGAATCGGCAACTCAAAAATTATTTTGCATATTTTCCTACACTCTACACCAAGATAAATTCAAAGTGGATAAAAGACTTAAACACAGCCACTACATCATAAACATCCTAGAGGAAAACAGAGGCAGTAACATTTTAGATATCTCACACAGCAATATTTTCACTCAGACATCCTTTAGAAGGCAAAGGAAATAAAGGAAAGAATAAAAATGGGACTATATCAAATTAAAAAGCTTCTGCACAGCTAAAGAAAACATCATATCAAAGCAAAAAACAAACAAACAAACAAACAAAAAAAAAACAACCATATGGGAGACCTATTTGCCAATGATACCTCAGACAAGGGTTTGATCTCCAAAATATAGAACTCATACAACTCAATGTCAGGAAGAGAAACAATGCAATTGAAAAATGGGCAAAGGACCTAAGCAGACACTTCTCCAAAAAGGGCATACAGAGGACCCATGGGCATATAAAAAGGTGCTCAACATTCACTAATCATCAGAGATATGCAAATTAAAACCACAATGAGATACTACCTCACACTGGTCAGAATGGCCACCATTAACAAACCAATGAATAACAAGTGATGGTGAGGAAATGGAGAAAAAGGAACCCTAGTACACTGTTGGTGGGAATGCAGACTGGTGCAGTCACTGTGGAAAACAGTATGGAATTTCCTGAGAGAACTAAAAATGGAACTGCTTTTTGACCCAGCAATTCCACTATAGAATTATATCTTAAGAACCCTGGAACACCAATTCAAAAGAACCTATGCAGCCCAATGTTCATAGCAGGACAATTTATAATAGCCAAGTTCTAGAAGAAACCTAACTTCCCATCAGTAAATGAATGGATCGAAAAACTGTGGTACATTTACACAATGGAATACTATGCAACAGAAAGAAGGAAGGAGTTCCTACTTGTTGTAACAGCATGGATGGAATTGGAGAACATAATGCTAAGTGAAATAAGTCAGGTGGTGAAAGACAAATGCCATATGAGCTCACCTTTAACTGAATTTTAATCAACAAAACAAACAAGCAAGCAAAATATAACCAGAGACATTGCAATTAAGAACAAATGGACAGTAACCAAAGGGGAGATGGGAAGGGATAATTGGGGGGGAAGTGGGAATGGTTTTCAAGAACAACTATAAAAGACACAGGGACAAAACCAAGGGGGTGATGGAATCAGGGGATGGAGGTGGGGATGGCTAGAGTGAGGGGGAGAGGTGGGGAAAAATGCAGAGAACTGTACTTGAACAACAATAAAATTTAAAAAATGGAGAAAATAAAATAAAATTATGAGACACAAAAAAATTAAAAATTAAAAAGAGAATAAAACAAAAAATAACTATTCATCAATTTTACCTCAGGATATAGACATGAAAATATTAAAGGAAATACTATCAAATGAAATTAATAGAATTGCTAAAAATAATCACAAATAGCTGTGGTTTATCTAAGTATTATATGATTACTTCATTACAAATTTTTCTAATATTTTTACTAAAAATGCTATAGTGTAGAAAATGTATGATGTAAATAAAAATAACAAAAATATTTTTTAAATGATAGTCATTTCTGATTTTAAAAATGATAGAATAATTTTTCCCTGGCTGGTGTGACTCTGTTGGTTGGAGCATCATCCTCTACACAGATGGTTTGTGTTTGGTTCTGGTAAGTACACATTCCTAGGTTCCAGGTTTGATCTCAGGTTGGTGAATATATGGGAGATAACCAATCAATATTTCTCTCTCACATTGATGTTTCTCTCACTCGCTGTCCCAATCCCCTTCCTATCTCTTTAAAATCAATAAAGATATTTATAAAATCATAGAGTAATTATTTTTTGTATATATGTAAAGATTTTCAAGTTATCCTTATAAGTGAAAATAAGATACATGGATTCAAAACATGGTATAAAAATATATTTCTATATGAAAACATGTACTATATATACTATTTATGTGTATACATATATACATACACATACAATATGCATAGATTTTGTGAAGTTACATGAATGTTCACAACCACTTTGTATAGATTAGGGTTTGCAAATAACTTCAATTATATTTATTTATTTATTTATTATTTCTTCTCAAAAGTTTGTGACTATATATTGCTTATATTTTTAAATATTTAATACCATAATTTTAAAGTGTAAAATTATAATCATTTCCAATAAAGAGAGTATAAAATTTATAAATTGGTGTCAGAAAATTTTTAAGTCTCTCAGTTTATCAAAAGTGTGCATATGAGATCTTTGAGAGCACTGACAACTTATTCTTACAAATAACATTTATTGATATAAATATTATGCTTAGTTGTCATTAAGTTACTCATAATCTAGTTTGAATGAAGCAGACATAAACCACTAATTTTATAACATTTTAGTGAATTCTAAAATAGACAAATGTGCAAAAACCTGTATGCTATGTCCAGGCTAGTCTTTCATTAGTTCTCCAGCTGGGTGAGCACTCTGCAGCCTCAGGATCTTTTCATATGCCATCTCTGCTTCAACTGTTCTCACTTTCACAAAAATTACTACCTTTTCTTCCCTGTGGGCTCAGCTTTCATGGTCCTTTCTCAGAGACTTTTTCTTTGACCAACCTAACTTAAGTCAGCCTTCTCTGTTGTTATTCCTTACTCTTCCTTTTGATTTTTCACCCAACAAATATTCAAACCTGCAATTATTAATATTTCCATTCATTTTAATTTTTTAAAATTAGCTTCCTTAATTATAACTCAAAATCCTAAAAGGGAGGCGCAAATCTTTTTAATTGACTGTTATGTCTTAATGATGACTGATAAATGGCTGGATTATAGAGTAATCCATTTTTATTGTTTTAAAAATAATAATACAATTATTATTTTTTCTGATCCACCTTTTAAAAGATTTAAAATTATATCAAGGGTCAGTTTAAAACTATATATGTCAAAAGTATCTTTTACAATTTAATTTGGTGAATGATTTGGTGTAAGTTCCAGCCTTTGCTCCAATGTAGTGTGACCATAACATTTATCTCTGTCCATTTTCAGACCAGTTATCTGCCTTACTAGCCTTACACATGTATAAAGTTTGAACTCAATTTTTAACTCTAGCATAAAAATTTTTACATTAGAAATAAAGATTATATGCCATAGAGCACAACATTTGAAGAAGAAAAAGGCTTATGAATTATTTTATTGGACTTTTTCTTATTCCTAATGAGGATGTAGACCTGGAAAACCTGATTAATTTTCACAAAATATTCTGGATGGCTGCCTCAATGCTTTGGTCATGAGGTTGTATATAATTACATAGATGAATAAGTAAATAGGTACAATGTCTTAGTCTAATAGTACACTGCAGGTATTGCAAGAGTTTTACCAAGCTTATTTAAAATTGACCACAATCCTAATGCAATAAGGCACAGTGCTCAACATACACAGGTCTCGATAAATATTTGTTGAATAATGACAAATGTATGTATGCTTCAAAAAATAACAGTAAATGTAAATATAGTGTGCTGTTAATCTATGCTTTTATCATGATAATGATTATAATGACAATAATGTGGTTTTCTTAACTAGATGGAAAAACAGTAATATTGACATATTGCTAGTGTATAAAATAATTATAATTGATATAAATAAAATGCTCATATATAAGAGTGTTCCACTATTTCATTTCTTCTTAAAACTGGGTCTGATTAAAATAATGAGTGTTTTAGTTTTAATGGAAACCCCAATTCTCAAAAAAAAATAAACACAAACACAAAACAATATTTAATTCTTTTGTAACAACACGATATCTCAGCCAGATGAGACATTCTTACATGTTTGGACAGCAAGCTGAACTTCATTTATAAATAACATTTTTATTTAAATAATCTTGAATTAAAATGAAACCTTTGGCCCAGCTAGTAATTAAACAGCAGTGCTTTATATTAGCCTTATTCTAAATATGTACACATAGAAAGACACTTTACAAATAAAAGCACACACAAGCTGCAGTTTTTTGGTCCATTAGGAGTGACACCACCTGCAAAGATTTTACTTCTCCCACTTAAGGTGTTTTTTTGGGGGGAGGTGGGGGCTTAAGTGTGATAATATTCTTGTCCTCATATTGGAAGCAGAAGTTGGTCCCAACTAAAACATCCAGCACACTCAGCTACCTGCAAGCAATTCAGTCACCTACGCTTAACTGATATGTAGCGCTGAAATGAAAAGCAATTGAAACAACTGGCTACACGGGGAACGAAGAGAAGGGCATACATAAATCCAAATGCACTGTGTGCTTATTTGTCTGCTACAGGAGTGGGAAAAGTCACTCCTTGGGGTAGCCTTATTCACTTTAACACAGCTGGTAGCACTGGCTGAGTCTCTTCATTGAAAACCTCATGGAGCTCTGGACCCAGTGGACCTGAGCCTGAGAACAGCAATCTGAATAGGATACTGGCCAATAGATCCAAGAACAGTAGGAGGGAGATATTTAAGGTCTTAACCTTGAGTCACAGTGACATACAAGAATGGATACTTCTGTTTTTCTCCTTGAGAGGTGGGGTTTATATTTTGCTCTTTCACCCTCAGAGATTTGAAAGTTATTTTATATCAATCCAGAAGAAACTAAAAGAATAGATGTTTGTATGTTTCCTCAATATATTGGCTGATTATTTAGTCTGTAAATCAGTTGCACAAAACAAAAGGCATCTTAAAATAAAATCTAAACATTCAATGTCTTCTGAGCTGTATGTACACACTCAGGTAGTCATGGCTGATTACCCATCACACCTTATGTGTCATGAGTACAATGTGAGTCACAGAGCCTCAGGTTTCAGGCTTTGGAAGCTGTGACACAGTGGTAAATAAGAATGCTTGTAGTTAGAAAACTCCAAGGTTTTATTAATTAAGGTGCTTAATTTTAGATGTATCTTGCAAACAAAATTATTTTGATCATAAAGAGATTAGAATTTGTGTTGAGAGAAGAATAATAGGTAAAGCTCAGGAGCAGCTCCTTGTGGACATTCCTCTGGCATGTTTCACAAGCTTTTGGTCTAGAACTCTGCAAAAGATAAGTTTCCAAAATACTTCATTCTCGGACTTCAGTCAGCTTTCCATCTAGCCTAACCATTTATTTGTCATGCAGCTAGCAGGGTGATTTTTCTCAAACTCTCACCTAGTCAGATCCCCTTTTCCTGCTTAAAAGTTTCCAGTGGTTTTTCTTCTATACCATCATAACATATAAATCCAAACAACATTTTTTCAGTTGGTCCCTGATTACTTTTATAACCTCATTTCTTGCTGTTTAATCTACCTCTCTTCAAATAATCCTTGTAGTAGTCCATTTAAGTTTGCTTATTCACCTTCCTTTATTATTTCTATACTTATACATATACTGAGTCCTTTAACAGATTAGTTATTTTCAATCCTGACTGCAGAATAGAATTAAAAAATCAAAAGGTTATATCAGAATTGATAATTTGTTAAGAAACAAAGCATAGGCATTGATGATTTTTAAAACTCCTGGGTTATTAGATCCATTTACAACTGACTTTTTGTTTAAACATTCATATCTGTAAGTTCACCAGTATAACTTTGATCACTCTGAATATCTCAAAGTGAAAATTAAATATAATGCAGACCAGACTTATTTCATGAACGTAAGTGAAACTTAACTTAGTTTCTTCCTTATAAATGCCTCTAAAAATCATAAAAAGAACCCAAATCCTCTTTTTAAAAATGGTATAAGATACTCACTATTAACCAAGCCAATACTGTCTGCAAACCCCCACTGTATAACTAATTTGTAAAGGTTAAGAACATCCTCATTTTCACTTTATAAGCCATCCTGTTAGTCAAATATGGAATGTTCCAGTCCACAAACTGTTCTTACATATACAGTAAACTCTAACAGAATATTATTGATTAATTTGGAGGTCTTAATTTGGTTATTTCTAGATCTTTGACACCAAACTCCTCTCTGTTCATGCTAGAATCATTTTGATCTTGTTCCTATGTCATCTTGTGTTCATATTCTCATGGCCCTTCTCATGTCTTATTGCAATTACATGTCTTCTGTTTCTCTTGTCCAGAAGAATATAAATTCTTTGTATCCATAACACCTATCACTAACTCTTAAAAATTGTACAAATTGGGATATTGAAATTAAGCTTAACAAATCTTTATTGAGTGTCACCTGTATATCAGCCACTCTTCTAATCTCTTGGTATGCACATACTCCCTGGTACATTGAGGTCACAGAAGAGTAAGGGAGATAGCAATTTAGCCAAATCACTACACAACCAAAGAGTTGATAGCAATCTGAGGTACAAAAAATAATAATTTGTGCAGGTTAGTCCAGTAAAATTTTTCTTAAAAATTTCATTCATGTTTAGAATGAAAATATGAGTAGGAGTTTTCTAGACTCAGTAGAAGCAAGTATGTTTCCAGCAGAAGAAATCAAGTGAATTTACATTGAATATAAAACAGAAGTAGTATAATGTAAAAGAAATGACAGCAAGGAATGAACATGTTACAGGTGGAATTCATGGAAGGTCCATGTGGATGGAACCTGAAATTACAGCTGGAGATACTGCCCTCCATTTTTCACAGGCTACTGTGAAACTAACCAGGGGGAGAGCCCAGGAAGTAGTTCTTTATGATAAGGAGTATCACATAAAATGTAGGGAATGGATCTAACAGCAAACAGATATATCATCAAACTGCAATAAGCAGGACAGTTTTGTGAATACATGATCAGGCATAATTTCAAATTAACTCTGGTGTCCATATGACTTTCAAGTAGAGCAAGAAAAGAGTAGAGCAGAGATAAGGAGGTTCCTGTTACTGTGATCCAGGTAAATGAGAAAGAAGGCTGAACAAAGATGCTAGCAGCAGTGATGGAGAGAGATGTCTGTGTTTGAAATATATTTAAGAGTCAGGTAGGAGTAGCCAGGATCATTTCTTGAAGGGAGATAAATTTGGACTTGGTTCTTTGTGTCACAAGGACTCCCTAAAGTCTTCTGATCAGAGAAGACAGAGGTAGTGCCAACCATATGAAATATATTAAATAGATGGGACACTCAAGACAGAGAAAATTGTGAAGAGGTTATTACAGTAGATCAACTAGTTAGAATATCAATGTAGCAAACTGAACAACAGTACAGAGAGGAAAATGAAAAAAATGACAACAAACCTTGAAGTTAATTTTATTTATTTAAAAAATGAGTATAGAAATAAAACTGATTTTTAAAATGCTTTCCAATGTATTTTATCAATTTGATAACACCTGATCTCAATAAAAGTAGTTTTATTAGAATTATTGTTTGTGAGCACAGAAACAACTGACATTTTTCATAGAGGCTAGTTCATTTGATTGATTTCAATTTCAACATAGATGAGCAGATATCAAGCCTTAATGACTGCATATTATTAATTCCAAATTTATTCATTTTGAAATATTTGTTAAATGCCAGAAATTTATATATTTTATATTTAGGTACTAAGAAAATAAATATTCAATATCATAGGTACAAAATTTTTCTCTTCAACATAGATTTGAAGTAATATGTATCTGACCAAGAAGACATATGTTGCCATAGATTGATAAAAATTCCATCATTTTCAGACCAGAAATTGGCAATCTCAAAATTCCTTAATGATAATGGTCCTAGAAAAAATGATAACTTTAATTTGTTTTTCTCATTTAATATTTAAAATTGGAATTTTAGTAGGTCACTGTTTTTATTTTTATTCAACAAGTATTTATGAAACATTTATTATGGGTCAGTATCTATTCTAGACTTTGGGGCTATAGAAATTAACAAAATAAAGATGCTTGCTCAGGTAAAGTTTACATTCTAGTTCTCAATTAATGTTTGGTGGGTATGTAAAATAATAAATGGCCTTCCAAAAAGTATCCTGATGATGACAACTAATGTTTAACATACAAAATTTTGATATAGAAAAATATTTTAGAATCATTATTTTTAACTGCATTTCTGTAAAAAGGAAATAAAAATTAAGAATAAGTGAGTAACAGGAGATGGACATATTTTGGGGGGCCTCCATATTATGTATCCTTTACTATGCTATCAATTTTACTAATGAATGGATAACATCACTGATGTTAAGAACTAATAAAAAATTTTAACATTTATTTTAATTTTTTTCTGTATAACTTTATGCCCACAAAATTAAGCTTTATTGTTATTGACTCATCTCTTTATTATATGACTATATTATATTTTCTTTTTTGTGTACTGCATTTATTTTTTGTAAAAATAAAAATACTGATGATTTGTGTGATAATCTGGAAAGACAAAACCATCTTAATGGAAAATCAATCAATAGCAACTTGGGATGGGGAGTGGGGAACAATCATGAAGTGTAACAAGGGCAGTTTCAGGGATGCTAGAAATGCTTTTATATCTCTATTTTGTAGTGATTGGATATATTCATGTCAAATCTCATTGAGATTTTGATTAAAATCCATATCTTTTACTCTTTGTAAATTACACCTCCATAAAGTTGATTAAAATAAAATCAACTAAATAGTCCGGATTTTTTTATATGTATAAATATTTGGGACATCAGATAGCTATCAAAATGGTAAGAGGCACTTGTATCAGGGACAGAAGATCAACCTAGATAGTTGAATCTAACATTTAGTACCACTTCACTTTTTGATGCATTTAATAATTCTGAACTATTGATGAGAGATAGAAAAGCTGAGCATAAGGTAGCATAAATGCTACTGGGAAAGTAGAGTACTGCTTTGAGCAGTCTCTAAGAAAGGAAACAAGATTTAAATTTTAGATCTCACCAGGTAGAAGTGGGTTATATCATAAGCTATAAGTTGTGATCCCAAAAAGCAGTTAGATAAATTATAAATAGGGCACATTTTTAAAGATTGAAACCCTTTGTCATATCAGTACAATCCTAGATGAGCTTTTGCTATCTGGAATGTCTGCTAAACTAATGAAATCCCCTGTGAAAGGAGATGAAGTCATTCAGTGAATCAAACTTAATCTACAATTTTCATACACAATGGCAGACATTCAATAAAAAATAATCAGGTATGGGAAAAAAACAAAAACATAAAACAAACAAAAGTATAAGAAAAAAATGTATTAGATAGTCCATATTTTTGGAAAGCAGCCTTATTTTTTAAATGGTTATAATAAATAAATATTTAAGAAATAAAATAGAAAATTAGAGATTTTCAGCAAAAATTGAAAGAATAAAAATGGAGATTGTATAAATGAAATGTACTGTTGTAGACACATCTAGATAGCCCATAACATTTGCCCTCTTGCATTACCCTTGTGATTACATGGGTTACATGGCAAAAGAGACTTTTCACATATAATTAAAGAACCCTAATTAGTTGATTTTAAGGTAATGAGAAAATTATCTAGGTGAGACTAGTGTAATAACATGAACAGTTTAAAAGCAGAGAGTTTTTTCTGGTCTGTAGCAAGAGAGGAAGTCAGTGATTCAAATCATCCTAAGGATCTTTGACTTGCTGTTCCTGTCTCTGCGTTTGGAAGGGGTCATGGGTCAAAAAATATGGATGGTGTAGGAGCTAAAATCCCCAATATGAAAGCCAAACAATAAATGGGGACCTCTATCCTGCACCAACTAGTACCTGAATTCGACCCACAACCTGAATAAATTTGGAATAAGGTTGTTCTTCAGAGCCTCCACGTGGGAGCCCAGTAGGGCCAACACCTTGATTTTTGGCCCTGTGAGATCCTAAGCGGAAAATCCAATCAAATCTACCTGGAGTTTTAACCCACAGAAGTGTGAGCTAATAAATGCTTGTTTTCAGTTGCTACATTTCAGCAACAATAGAGAATGAACACATTTACAATAACTGGAAATAAAAAATGCATGCATTTAGTGACTGATTAACTACAATTTAATAATAATGATATGTAACTGATAAACTAGAAGTTAGGTAACATGAAAACTCAGACAAAATCACACAGCAAAAAAAGTACATGAATCTAACATGGGAAATGTGATTTCAGTCTCAAAAGAAGAGGAGAAAGGAATAGAAAAGAAGCAATTTAAGAATTTTCCTAAACTGATACCAAATGAAATATATATTCAGCAAAAATATCCTCTAGAAGTAAAGAAAAATATGACCTATTCACATAAAGAAAATTGATGATTCAGAGAGAAAGAGAGAGAGAGAGAGGGAGAGATTATATAGATAGTCTAATTTCAAAAAACTATTTTAAAAAAATTTACTGAATTCATTGTAGTGACACTGGTTAATAAAACTATATAGTTTTCAGGTGTACCAGTCTGTAACACATCATCTGTACACTGTACTGTGTGTTCACCACCCAACATCAAACCTCCTTCCATCACCATTCATCCCCATTTATCCTCTTCTACCTCCCCCATTCCCTTTTTCCTCTGGTAATATAATTCAAGTATAGTTGTAAAGTATAATTAAATGTAAAGTATAAAGAGAAATACTTAATAATGATTAAAATTTCAATATGCAAGATGAATTTACTCTAAAATTATATTTAATTAAGCACATATCCTCAAAGTACATAAAGTGATCATTGCTAGAGAAGATATAGATAAAACACAAAGCAGATTATTTTAGAAAATCTTTCTCAGTAATATAATGAAATAGCAAACACAAAATTATTAAGTACATATTTGAACAATGTTATCTACAAATGTAATAACATTTGTAAATCTGTTAAACACCTAACTGATAACATGTAAAACACCATATCAAAAAAAGTATATAGAATGTGCCAGTGCACATGGAATAGTTACCAAAACTGACCATATGTGGGTCCATGAAACAGCAAGTGCTAGAGGACAGAAACTATACAAGGTGGTGCAAAAATATTTTTATAGTTATTATAAAAATAATACAATAAATTATAAATAATTGTACAAGAATAAACTGTATATTAGGTACTTACAACTGTAAATCTACTTTTGTCCCATTTTCTACATGCTATGTTCTCTGACTACAGCATAATTTTACTAGATATCAATGACAAGCACTATTAAGAAAACTCTCAAAGTTTTGGTAATTAGGTAATATTCATTGATCAAATAATTTAAAAAATGAAAATAGAAGTTATGGTCTGAATTATAATGAAAATATTTCATATCAACATTGTGTGGTTCCATTGTAATGCACACAGAGTTGTTTCAAAAGTATATATTAGACAACAAAAAAGCTGAA